>PVJI01004576.1:0-107146 GCA_004026765.1 Micronycteris hirsuta | reverse complement strand
GGTGTGGCTCAGCGGATTGAGCGCCAGGCTGCAAACCAAAGGGTCACCAGTTCGATTCCTAGTCAGGGCACATGCCTGGGTTGCAGGTCAGGTCAGGTCCCCAGTAGGGGGCGTGTGAGAGGCAACCACAATTTGATGTTTCTCTCCTCTTTCTCCTTCCCTTCCCCTCTCTAAAAATAAATAAAATATTTAAAAAAAAAAAAAAAAAAAAGAAAAGGAAAACTACATCGCAGGCAGCCTGCAGCGAAAGAGCCTGGATGGAGCCATTGTCTGCGACACTCTCTTTTCGTTTCTGTTGGGGAAAAATGTAGGAAAACCTAGGTGATCAGGAACATCAACCTGAGCTGCCCTCTGTTCATAAACTTTGTTTCTGCTTTTATGTGGTTTGCTTGTTTACGTGTTCATGAACGATATTCACCAGCAAATCAGAGCTTCCAAATGCTCAAGACAAAAGAACAACTCTGAAATCATGGCGAGCTGTTTGGTCCACAGGCATTTCTGGAGGCCTTGCCATGACTGCACTGGCACGGAGCTGTGCTCTTCTGCTTGAACGCCCGGCCGTGGGGAAAGGGCCTCCATGAAGATTGAACCCTGAGTCATAAAAGAATCAAATGCATGCATAAAATTTACTATTTTAGGCAGCATTCTCTGGTTCCAGCTCGAACACCCACAGAACCTAACATCCATAGCAAAGAGAGACCATGTATCTCATTCCTATTTTTTTTTCCAATTGGTATTCCATTTTATCCTTCATTCTGCTTGTTCAATTTCCCTATTTCCCTCTTCATTCTCTTTACTCCACTTCAAGGTTTTTATCTGTGTCAGGGCGAAACAAAAGAAGTCAAGGAGAGCAGAAAGAACTGAAGACGCTGGAAAGCAAACGATAATTTATCTTCCCTTTTCTGGAACACGAATAGCAATGAGATGTCCCCAAAGCAGGGGTGCGGCAGCTGCAGGTCTTTGGCCGTAGAAATCCCTACAGGAAGATTGGCCACACTTCCTGTCCCCGGACTTTCTCTTCACTGATTCCACGTAACCGTAGCTTGCCTGTTTCTCTTGGTGCTTAGCATGAAGGGTAGACACTCCACGGACTGTATCAACTGATTAGACTCACCAATGCGGACGATTGATTAAAACTGCCCTATGAGAACACTACTGAACAGCCCAACCATTTTCCATAACACGTAGACTTATTTTTTGACAAGATCTAAATGCTCTATTTACCCAGGTAAATGTCTGAACATTAGGGGCCAGAGTACCACGAGTATGTTTCTGGACAACCTACATGCAAAACTCAATGTTTGTAACTAATTGCTTGTTGGTGGTTCTGTCATTTGATTACATTTGTGAATAAGCAAAGAAAAAGTGTTGATCCTAAGGCACGTTAATGAATGTTGGTTGTATCTTGTGGTGGCATGAACTTCTGGCATCTGCCATTTCTTGCCAGCGTAAATCACTCAAAAATGCGCCAGTGACCCACACAGGCTTCCCATGGGGAACCATTCAGCCATCTCCTAAACACCGTTTCACGCGTGATGGCAGAGGCGGGTTGCTAGAATGTGAAATTGGTGGTTAGCTTGTTCGCTGTCATTTGCAATCACTTTCAAGTGCCAACGAGCGCTTGTAAACAGAAGGGTTTACCTGAGGTTCTGTCAGCGTCTGATTCAGACTACAGTTGTGCAGAGACTAGCAGACGTCTGCCATGACACAGTACCCTTCAACAACAGACGTTTCTTCCTCCCCGTTCTGCAGGCTGGAGACCAAGACCCAGGGCTGGGCAGGGCTGGCTCCCCCTGAGGCCTCTCTCCTGGGCGTGTGGACAGCTGTCTTCCCCCTGTGTCCTCACAGGGGCATCCTGGGTGTGTCTGTGTTCCCAGCTCCTCTTCTTACAAGGACCCCAGTGCTGTGGGACCAGACCTCATTTTACCTTCATCACCTCCTTAAAGACTTTTCCCCAAATTCACAAATGGCCTAGGGATTGGGACTCCAAACTATGAAATTTGGCGGGGGCTGGGGGGTGGTATACAGTTCAGCCTATACTACCAACCAGTGACTGAAAAAATGTTAGTGAATAATCTGATTTTGTAAACCTACCAGAAAAAAGGGTCCAGTTCCTATTTTAACCAGCGGCTTTTTGTCACTAAAGTACAAGACACGAATGTGGAATTTAGATAAGATTTCAAAGCAGGACTGTAAGAGAAAAATGATTTCTTTGAATTTCCTGACAGTTATTTCCTATCTGATAATCAGGGCGGAGCAAATATAAGTTTACAGTTGTGAGTTCACAAAACACAGGGTTTATTCTTATATTATTATTTATTAATTAGTGTATTCTTTTCCATACAAGTGTAAAGCTACCTTTGTCCCACCCTCAGGAGATGCATGTACTGTTTTCTCACATATGCATATATTCTTAGAATCTACATAAAACGTGTGTGGATTCTACACTGAAATTAGAAGTGCCTTTTGTCTTGTTAATGAGCTACCAAGGTGTTTGAAGTTGGTATTCATCCCCTACATACACATTATGGCAAAGGCTTATGTCCTCCGTTACTCCCTCCCGGAACTTGTAAAATAATTTCAAGTTCAATGACGTTTGCTCGGAATACTTGAACCAGATGGCGTTGAAATGGAACTGTGAAGAAGGAAAATCCAGCCAACTGCATCTCTTTGGGAGTTCATGGACTTAAACTCCAAGTTCAGAAAACTTGACCTATGAAACGAGTGTTTCTCAAAATGTTT
Organism: Micronycteris hirsuta; assembly: GCA_004026765.1. Lineage (NCBI taxonomy): Eukaryota > Metazoa > Chordata > Mammalia > Chiroptera > Phyllostomidae > Micronycteris > Micronycteris hirsuta. The sequence goes on along the minus strand of PVJI01004576.1, from coordinate 104,404 downwards.
TTGGAGGTGCCTCAGTGTTGTCTGAACCCCCCCCCCAAAAAAAACTCGTGTCTGGGGATCAAAAAGGTGTGTGTAACACGGGTTCCTGCGGTGACTCTCAGCAGACCTGCTTTTCTGACATGCACGCTTCGAGCTTTCCTGCCCGAACGCACGGTGTCTCACCAAGCATGGGCTGTGGAGGGGCTGTTTCCATAGCGTGTTTATCCCACTCTCCCCTTCATGTGCCTGCTGGGACGAGGTTCTCTGAAACCTCTTGGAAACTCTTGTGGGGCTTCCGTTGGTGCGTTTCTTGGTACCTGCTCATCACATGCTGCCTTTGCACCTTGCACACCATGGCACAGACGTGCAAAAACGAAAACACAGCTCGTAGAGGAAGTCAAGACAGGGAAAGTGGCCACGGTGTGCACGTCATCGGAAAACTGCTGTGGAAGTGTTGGCACGCCGTTCGCACTTGCTTGAGCCTTCCACGGTGGTCTGTGGAACATGTCAAGGAAGGCTTTCCCTGCGTGGGCACATGACCGCTTGCCCTGTGCTCTGCTTGGAAGTGTGACTCCTGTTCTCTCGATCCTCGTAGACTGGGATGTCAATCACCGCACAGCCAGACATTCTCTGCCGTATTCCCAAGCATGAACAGTTCATTTAGGGCTGCGAATCCTACTCAACACCTCATAATTCCCCAAGAGTGGTATTGATCATTTACACCAATTTGGCCACATGACACTAAGAAAAAAATAAAATAAAATATGTGTCACATGAATTATCTCATTTGTACTGATGAGGGAAGGAGCTGGAATAAGCGTAGCTAATTGAGGTACTGGAAATTACTAACATTATACCTGCTTTGTGAGGATAAATTTAGGTTTTTATTGAAGGCAACTACGTATGCAGATTTCTTCCAATTAACCTGAACTTCTATTCCTGAAATTAGTCTAATCAAAGAAAAATCATCTTGGTAGAGCAAATATAAATGCCTCATCTTTTAATTTAAACCATAATCATCTCTGTGCTTTTGCATACTGACATGAAGTTAATCAAACTGAGAAATCTCTAAGAATTTATGTTTCTATAAATATTAAATATTAACAGTGTATGCCTGATGTTTCATTTCTTAGAAATAAATTTCATAAATACCTACTTCTTGGTGCACAGTTGTCAGTACCTAGCTATTTTCCTTTCATTATGCATATCCTGCACTTTACATCCACCGTATTTGATATACTTTGTATGTCCAACACAAATCATTACTCATGAAAGAGAGGAGATCCAATATTGTGCAGAATGAAAAATGAAAGCAAGTGAACATAGCACACAGCCACATTTCCCAGCCACATTTCTAAAAGCGCTTTAATCTGAAGTCTAGAATGTTCATGGAATACCCAAATCAGAATCTATTATTTTGATCTATGTCTTGAGAACTAAATGCAGGATTCAAGGAGTTGGGCTGGAGAAAATTTTTCATTTTTCCTGTTAGAAAGCTTTATTTTTAGAAAGAAGGGAGGGGAGGGAAAAGAGAGGGAGAGAAACACAAAAGTGTGGTTGCCTCTCACGTGGCCCCCACTGGGGACCTGACCTGCAACCCAGGCATGTACCCCGACTGGGAATCGAACCGGGACCCTGTGGTTCCCAGCCCGCGCTCAATCCACTGAGCTACACCAGCCAGGGCATGATGTTGCATTCTTTCAATGGCATTTCAACCATCCCATTGCGTTGCAAAAGGACTTCGCTCTTTGGTTCAAAGCTTATTGTCATCCATCTGAGCATGCATGCTCAGAGAGGGGCTCCTTTGCACTTCTTGGTGACTTAGAAACAAATAATGCTATCATGTTGTTGACACTCTAATTTGGGTCTGCTGACATAAATTGGTTTTCAAGAATCTTTTTAAGCCACAAAGAATAAATCCAGGTGTTCACAGAGACGAGCTAGATGTTCTTTTGGAGAAACACCCTTTCACACTTTCTAAAGGACCAGACATTTTCTGAAATTGTTCAGTCCATATTTAACCAGTGCAAGTAACAGGACTGGAAATCTCACGGCTTTGCAAAGGGTTCCATTGTCTGGACCCCTAGGTTTCCGTCAGGGGTGACATCAGGCTGAATTAGAACACTGCTGCAGCTGTGTTTTACTATTCACTTGGTTTATTTAAATTAAGATTATTCAAGAAAGGTTACTTTATAACTTTATGTATTTCATGGCTTATAATGTTACTCTCTGTACCACATCTGTACTGATTAATATATCAGCTACCCACTCCTTCACTGATGACTTTTGATAGATTCTTAAGTTTCAGTTGCTCCACTTTCAGATCCATCATGGCTTTCAATGTCATGGCAATTGCCTTTCAAGTTCAAATGTTTCTTAAATTTGACCTTCACTGCTCCGCTTTCTTACAGAAAAGCAACATTGGAGAATTTCCTATCGTCGCTTCTCTCCGTCTCCGTCTAGATTGTAAGCATTTTGATATATGTAGAAGCGAAATCATTCACCCTATATCTCCACAAACTTTAATTTAGCTATCTTTCATTCTGTCCATATATATATGACATCTACACTTATCTAGATCTGTTTAATCTATATCCTCAGTGATACAATAAACAACCAAACTGTTGTAGGTAGTTGACAATGTTAGCACAGGGGACGATTTATTTATATTGCTTACGACGACTTGTGTTTTGCGTTTACAAAAACAGCACAGTGCATAAAAAAGGAACCAGTCCAGTTGACTTCGGGACTCGATGGCAATGGGAAAAACATGCAACAAAGGTTAAATTGTAAAAAGGTCATATTACTGTTACGGTAGTATTATCCAATTAAATGTATAACTTGCGTTCTAGTGGTCGATAAAGAAGTCACGTTCTGTAGGCATTTTGTAAATATGATCTAGTAACTTTAAATCAAGAGTTTGGAGTAGGGAATGGCAACTTGATACGAATGAGTAATATTGCTGGAAGTTTATACCCCAATATTACGGTTTTATTCCAGGATAAGAAAAATGTGTGTATTTAAAAGTGTAATTTTATTCTCATGAACTAGAAAACATGTACAACAGTGTTTATTTGTACTTATCTTGACAGAAAAATAAAAATATTTAGAATTTTAAGCTGTATATACAGATATAGGTCACACTATTTCTACAGTCCTAGGTTGTGAAAACAGCTGTAACAATTGTTGGAAGTGCACATGAGATGTGATTCTGAGACACCAATTACGGAGAGAAGAGAATGGAACACAACACAAAGAGGCGTCTTGTAAGGTCAGAATATTTGCCCCACTGAAAACTCCCGAATGTGCATGCCTTCAATAAGTCATTTTAGTTTATAAAAAATTTAAAGAAATGGGTACATATGCAAAAGTGGTCCATAGGAAATATGTAACACATAAATTTCATACTAGTTTTTCCTTGACCAACGACCTCACTGAGCAACAGGAAAACCATCCACAGCCCATTCCCTGGTGAAGCTGGTTGAAACACTTCCCTCCATCTTTCCTCTGGGGCTACTCGATTCTACCCTCCATGAACTCGACATTTCTGCCGCCCTGAGCCTATTGAAGAACTGTGTTTCTACACAGCTCTATATAAAACAAACATTTGTGTGTGTTTTAAGTTAAGCAACTTGCTGCAAAGACACACCTGGGCACTTTTGCTCTTCAATCACTTTATTTGAACACTCAGAAATCCAGTAACACCACACATGCCATGCCTGGTGACTGGCGGGGAGGACAGAGAGGGGGTACATGAGGAGGGACAGGCCATGCTGGGCAGGAATGAGTTCTTCCTACTGTTGATTAGGTTCCTAAAGAGGAGACATGCCTGGTTCTCAGGACACAGTCTGTGGGAGAGGAAAGCCGGACAGAAGGTTAGATGAGCTGACAGTGTGACTCCTTCACCGGGGTGTCAAGGGGTGGACGAGATGATAGTGAATCCCATGGACACATTCCAGCTGGCACTGGGTCCTCTCCTTCTCTGTGATATGGCAGGATGCGTCTGGAATTTCTCCAGGATGTACGTGTGCTGGAACCTCCCCACTCAGGAGTTTCATGTTCTCAAGATGGATGTTCAGGGGGACAATCTTTCTAAAAATATTTGCAGGGTCTCCAATTGAGCTACACTTCTGTCCTCTAGTTCCCAAAGTTTCTCTGGCTTCCAAACATTACATTCATCCTGGAAGCTAACACTCTGCCTTACGGTTTTCAATAGGCAAAAACCCCACATACCAACCTGGATCTACGTCATCTCAGAAGCTATGTCACTTTAGGAAGATTTTAAAAACCCCACAGTAAAGAAATCACCTGCCGAAGCACCACATGTCAGGCACAGTAGCTGGAAAATCTCCCACGTGGCTGTCATGATTAGTAAAAGGAGACTTTGTGTTTCCAGGAGTGGCGGTGCTCCCTCAGCCCAGTTGGAGGACGGATGACTCCACGGGCAAACCGTGGAGTCAAGACTGAGTGGAAGGCTCATGCTTTTCCGTCTACAGCACCCACTCCGGGACTTCCTGCCTCCCCTCAAGACCAACTCCTCTGCGTGAATCTCCCCTGTTAATGCCTGGGAACACAACTCAGTCAGCATTAATCAACCTGCCCGATTTGCTATTTCACAGGGCTCAGAAGAAACAAAATCTTGAATAGAACAGGGAAAAGTCATCTAGTGACAGAATTTCCTGGTTTGGACAAAACAAAGTCACGTTAGCACCCAGCACACATGAAGTCAAAGGTGTGCTTATTAAATTCCTTGAGAGAACAGCATTAACCACAGCTCATCCATACTCCCCACCTGTGAGAATTTTCGTCTCTGTTTTCTGTAGTTCTATGGGCAGTGGTCTGGGGAGAAAAGAAGAACAAAATGAAAGGGGAGCCAGTCAGTACCTTTATGCCAAATTACCAAGGACTGTTAACTGATTCCATGACAACAACCTATTTTAGAAAAGTTGATTTAAAGAAGAAGAAACTTCAGGTACATCCATCTGTTTCCCAAGAGAGTTTCTCCATATTAGGTAAATGAGATCCTCCGAAGAAAATGAGCAATGGGGAAAAAGGCAGGAAAACTCTAACTGAACAATAAAAAGTAAAATAAAAGAAACAAAACAAAACCTTACAAAATAAGAACATTATAAATGAGAAGATTACATATCCAGGTAAAGTTCAGTTTAACGGTGTCAAATAAATGTGAGAACAAGGGGAATCGTGTCAATATTTTCTGTTTTGACTGAAAAAATAAGGCAGTGATATATTTCTGTGCATACTCAATCTTGTTATAAATAGTACAAAAATAAAAAGTAAAAAAGAAAGAAAATGTAGTCACATTACCTAATTCGAAAGCATTCACAACATTTGCTTCTGGAATATTCAGTTGCCGATTCAGATTCTTGAACTTGGCAAAGGCTGCCTCATCCACTTGGTTTCCTCTGCCTGAAAGTCACGCCACACAACAAACAGACATTGGCTCATTAGAAATGCGAAGAAGTTCTGAATCCACAAATGAGAAAAATGAATGGAAACGAGGCCTTCACGGGGTAAAATGTAAGAGTTTCAGAGGCCACAGGCAGCTCTTTACAGTGTCAGCTGCCTCACTCAGGCCCAGAAGCACAATCCAACCCAGGTGAGTGAGGTGTCTACGTCTGCTCCTGCACCAGCTGGGGACTCCAGAGACAACCAGAAGTGCCAGGAACTGGGGGCGCCTTCATCTAGCACCTCCACCTGCTTTCCAGAATGTCTGTCTGACATGTCTGCCTTGTACTGACCACAACGCACTGGAGATGTGGTCTGATTTCCCAGAGCACCAGCCCTGTCCTCGTGGTCATGACAGCCAATGGGGACTCTTGTGGGAACACAGTTCTCCCCATAATTTGTACAGATCAAAGCCTATTAGCAACATGGCTAATGCACACGCCTCAGTGCCCCTATGACATTTCTCAGTGGTTGAGATTCTCCGCCTTCATGAGACAGGGGCATCAGAAGTGGTACACACAGATGAAGGTTTACGAACAAAGCTCCCTGTCCAAGGCTTAGAAAGTATTTGGAAAACTCTTTTTCAAATGGAGGCATTGGGATCAATTTGCACAGAGCTGGGACTTAAAATGTGTTGATGTGTTAAGATATGATTTCTGATAAAAGCTCAATTTTTAAAAAAACTTTAAAATGCGGGCTTCATTTCCAAGTGCCTGAAGATCTGAAAGCTACTCCTCCACCGGTCCTTTTTCACCATCTTTATAGACTCGACCCCATGTCCCTTCACTGGGCGACGATAAAGTCCTCCTATCAGTAAGGGATAATGCCAGGGCGAATCGATTCTTTTCGTATAAATACCAACAGTGGGAATGTGACATGACAATGACAAAGGAGACGATATGTACCCAACATTACAGTTACTATGAAGATATCATTATTTTCATTTGTGTTGGTGACAGCGGCCACCAGAGATGTATCTGAGACATAGAAAGCTTGAAAAGCATTTTGTCCTTCATCTTTGGGAGAGAGAGAATAGGTAGATGGAGGGTTAGATAGAGTGGACTTAATTTACCACGAGTTATTTTAGCAAAGCTTTCTGAACCTATTGGTTCTAATACTTCCTATACTGATCTCTAACTCCAATGATATATTCAATGTTAAAATTGAATGGAACATGTTAAAAAAGTAGGAAAGAGCAGTTTTTCACTCCACCTTTTACACAATCTAACACTTCACATTTTCCAGTCTCACTAAAATAGTTTGTAAAACCCTTGTTCTACTGAAGCCAACAATTCCTGAACAACATGAGCCTGTGGTTCCATGCATATTATCAAACAGAAGATGAAAAACTCCTTGTATTTCTCTTATCCCAGAGACAGGATTGATTGTCCTTGGCATGGAAACCGGTCTACCATTGATACAATGGTCTATTTGTGGTCATATGCCAACTGTCACTGGGCCCTTGAAAACTTGGAATGTTCATTAGGACCATGAGAAATTCTTGAAGAGACAGGTATCCTGAGAAACATGCCCATTGCTCAGAACAAACACTTTGGACCTGGGGAAGAGTTCTTGGTGTTTCGAATCATCATGTCCTTTTGAATTTTCACTAAATGAAACTTATTTTGAAAGGAGGAAGGTGTTTTAAGATTATCCAAACTATATTCATTTAATGCAAAATGCCATTGATATATAAAGTTCGGAATAGCCTCTTGGACTTGACTTCAGCAGGTCATTTAGAGTTACCATGAAACCTCACACGTAATGAGAGACTTATGAACTAAACATTTTCACAGTGTGTTCTGATTCACCTACTGAGCAATAGTCTAAATCAGAAGGGGTCTTTAAGGCGATGTCATGTCAAGCTTTGTGTAGAATGAAGTTAAAATACGAGCTAACTGAAGGACTCCTGATTATCGCAGACCTTGAATTCAGATTTTGGAAGGTATCAGAACAAATGGAGAGCAACATTTCAATCCCAAATACTTGAAGCAATAAGGCATCAGTACTTACAGTTAGTGTAGTAATGATAGGCTTCCCTTTTCCCAGGGAGAGACACTACCTGGCATGCTCCATCAACACTTGAAAGGAAAACATCCTCCAGTTAGGTGACTGAGCATAATAAAAACTTCCTGTCTCAATTGCATTTTTGCTGTATGCCCCTCAGAAGTCCCTGTGCCAGATGTCCTGTAGGGCCTACAGTCAATATGACGCTGAATACAGAAGGGCTGTGTCATCCAAATTCAATGACTATGAAGTTGCAAGAATGTCACTGTTGACACTTGGAATCAGAGAGTTCTTCCAGAGGGACAGCATCTACCAAACAGGACACATTCACCACCAAAGGGATTCCACTTGTATCTCCAGAAACTCTACCTTCAGAAATAAACTTCATTCAGTTTAGTTGTATTTATGCTTTTTAAATTTGTGCTTAACTCTTTGTCACACAAAATAGCCCCTCTTCAATTCAGTTTTAATTCCTTCCCAATTCCTAGGAGATTAGGAGCTCTCCTGAAATATCTCTAGGCCTTTACTCTTAAATTTCATTTGTCAGGGTGTTTGAAATTGTAGAAATATTTCATTGAAATCTGTTTCTTCTTATTGTTTCCCCTTGACAATTTCTTCTTTAGTTTTGCAGGGAAATTTTTTTTTTATTTTTAAAGATTTATTTTTATTTATTTTTAGAGAGAGAGGGGAAGGGAGGGAGAAAGAGAGGGAGAGAAACAGCAATGTGTGGTTGCCTCTCACGTGGCCCCCACTGGGGACCTGGCCCGCAACCCAGGCATGTGCCCTGACTGGGAATCGAACCGGGACCGCTTGGTTCCCAGCCCGCGCTCAATCCACTGAGCTACACCAGCCAGGCCTGCAGGGAAATTTTTAAAAAAAATTTAAGTTAACCGTTCTCCCCTATGCATTTATATGTGGATGTGAAGAACTCTGATGCGCAAAAATGTCATTTCCAACCATAACTCAAATATTTATCTTAGATGGAACGGGTCTCTCAGCACAACTTGCTGTTGTGGGATACCCTGCATTTCTTGCTTTTCAATGATTTCTTCTGTTCATTCATTTAGGATTCTTCCTGCTAAACTTACATTTTGGCCTATCAATAATTGTTCCTTCAGGAAAAATGATTAACATGTGATTATCAGTTCTACTAATTGAATGATACAGTTTCAGTGTGCTTGGTGTTTTTGAGAGAGAGAGAGAGAGGAAAGAGAGAGACAGAGGAGAGAGAGGGAGAGAAAGAGAGAGATGTGTAATTCATAATTTTTAGTTGACTTTGAAGACTTCTCCATTGACCCACATCAAACAATCGAAATGAAGAATTAAATTTGTGAATCAAACCTTTGTTTGTTGCATATATTATGAATTCATGGAAAAGCACAAACAGAAAGTAGAATTGGACATCTTCTTTGTATTTCAGGAGATGTCCATATCTAGTTGTGGAAACTTAAAACTAATACTTGGACACAAAGATTCTTCAAAGTAAGCACAAAACTTTATGCTACCATCTGCCTGCACAATTCCCTCTGAACACCCACTGCGTAGAACCCTAGCCCTGCTCCCTATTTTCCAACACGTGATTTTACATTGGTGGCTGCCACTGACTCGGGACTCATTTCTTGCTACTCCTACTTCTTTCTCTGAAATTCCCGTTCCACCTGCAAGTTCATCCTAAACTGTCACGTCCCCTCTTCACTTTTCAGACTCACAGGACTGCCTTCGTTTCCCGTTTTAGGCCAGTAATTTTCACATCGTCCACACCATTATTACAGAGCTTCACACACAGTGTTGTTACTCCTATTCACCTCTGTCCTATTTGACTCTCTTTGACCATTGAAAGCTAAAAGGAAACATTTTTTATCATCTTTTCTTTTTCTTAACAACATGCCTGCAATTTTCTGAACAAGCTTTGCATAAATAACCCTTGAAGCCATGAACGCATTATTGAAATCAGTCATTCATTAGAGATTCAAATACGTTCTTCAGGGTTGAGATCATTTGGTATCCACCTGCTAACCCTGCTCTGGACCACGGTTCCCTTTATGGAAACCATCAATTCAGGTTTCCACATGAACCATTCAGGCTCTTGTCAGGCACGGTAGGGTTTGAGAACTCTATAGACTTGTGGCTGCTTTTGTTCCTCTTTCTTTAGTGAGATGATCCCTGGTGGCGCTTCTGTGGCTGCTTCTGTCTAAGGAATTGCTGCGGGTCCATCACTAGAGGATTATTCTAGACCCCCGTTGACAACTACAAAGCCCATCGTAAGTGCACTACTCAGGACCACTCTGGAGCATTATGCAGATATTTTACTGCCAATAGGGAAGTCAGACCCCCTTTCAGGGTCGGTATTTACACAGATTTTTTTCCATTGTTATTGTTACTTACATGCGAGCAAATTCTATACGGTAGTCCACAAATGGTTCTTCACAATCAATTTTATGGACAAACAGCCTGAATGGGCTATTCTCCTGTAACTTCTCTGCGTCACTGGATGCCAGGTAAAGGGTCCTCCATTGTCCTGAAAGCTAAAAGCAAAGTCCCATCAGACATTGTAGTCATACTTGTAAAGTATTTTCTCTGACTTGGTTCATCAAGAGTTTCTCATGTCTTGTTCATCATCACTAAAGCAGCTCTCTTTACCAAAGACGACAGGACTTATAAAGTAACGTCACATCCCAGTGCAGGCGACAAACAGGAAACTGAGATATTCTACAAGTAGATTAAGCCACATTTTCCAGTGCAAGAGCTGCACTCAACAGTTCTTTACTCAAAACACCTTCTGTTTGACAAACACAATTGAAAGATGCAACAGGTCACTTTGCTGGCTCTACCAACAATGGAGAGACACTATCAGCAGAGTAAGTAGATAGAAAGAGCCGATTAACAGAGCAATTCTGCATGGGGGGTAGTTGGCTGGGCATTGTTCCTATGAATTGGATGTGCCTATAATTTAGAGTCACACATGATGACTCCAAAAAAGACAGACACAGGGACACAAACAAACGCACACAAGCTTTTCTCAGGTACCTTTGAGTACACGCTTGTAGGCAGCTCAGCGCTAGCCAGACCGAGTACGAGAGTCAGCAGCAGGACCTTCATCCTTTGCTTCTGGTTGGTTCCTCTGCCCGAGATGTTCAGAGAGGGCTACCTGCTGGAGAGGCTCTGAACCTTTGCCTCTTACACAGTTTACCTGTGGCGTGGCATGTGATGAATCTGCCTATCAGAGTCATAAGACACACTTTTGCAACATTGAAAATAAACATCCTGGAACACAGCAATGCATCCTGAAAGTCTTCCCAAACAGGGGCACGTTCTCCATTTTCCTCTTGCTTCTACTAAATCGTTTGTTCTTGGGCCTCCAGGGCTGCTGGGCTGTAGCCTGGGGGTCTTGGAGAGCGAGCTCCTGCTTGGATAGCCACCAATCTAGGGAACAAAAAACCTTTCCCTGACGTTTCACTGGATGAGTTTCAAGGAAATCACCTTCTGGCTGCAACACATCTTTTCCTTGTTGTCTGTAGAAAGCCAGAAAGAGCTACCTTGTGTGCTTTGTGAGTCACGAGCTCACAGACGTGAATGCCAAGATTCTGGGGGGCAACGTCTGGTCTTAACTTGTGCCCAGACTCAGACGAGGGTGAGGGGCTGCTGCAGGGTGCTCCATTGGGTGGGCCCTTTGGAGGCAAGGTTTGGGGAGTGCTGAGTGAGAGTTTCCCTCTGACAAGACCACGAATGTTATCTCTTTGCAGATGTATGGAAAGCTGCTGGAAGAGTGCTTCCTTAGCGAGGCAGGACACGTCTGAATCCAGTTACTATCTGTTAAGGAAATCAGGATATCAGTCCGTAAAACACACTCAAATTCGTCCAAAGTAAGTGAATGTGTTCATCATATTCACATCATTCAGTGAACATGAATTTTGCATTTCTTTAGTGTCTGGGTTCTCCACAGTCCACTAAACTTCACACGTGAAAACAAACATCATACCCCCTCCCCGGGGCTATTATGACATCTTTTTGTAAACCAGCTTCAACTGCATGCAACCTTAATATCACTAATAACTGTCTACCTGGGTTTTGTGCACACAGGAATGTGTACTTTTTCCAACCACCGAGAAGCATTTGTTGTGCCAGTTATAGGTACAATCATGTCCCCGCTAAAACTTGTGTCCCAGACAAGTTCCAGTACAAATGTTATGACATGGATTTTAGTTTTCTCTGTGTCTTTTCGAGAAGAATTTTTCATGAGTTTCACATCATAGGCAAAGCACACATTTCAATCATTAGAGTTCTTGTTATTAATTATTCCCATCAGTGTTCTTCTTTAGTTTCAACCTTAGTGTTGCTGGGGACCAAGTGGAGGTGGTAATGGCTCAGGCATAGAAGGGACAAAGCTCAGGTCACCAGATGACAGAGCAGCTCCGGGGCTCCTTCCCTTTCGTCTGGCACTTTGTCTCCTGAATCCCATTCCTAGTAGAAGCTCATACATTTTTTGAGACTTTTCATGTCCATGTAATAAGTCAGGTGCTAAAAAAAGTTTCAGTGAAGAGATTTTATTCTGTGTACAATAAGTTAAACTTGTATAGAATTGCGCAGGACCTGAGACATGTGAGTACGTCTTTATGTGCTTACTTATATTAACTAGCAGGCAGATGTGTGTGTTTTTGTTTACATATGTATGAGATTTGTATAAATAATATACTTTATATGAAAAACTCTATTCTTATATTATACGCTTATTATACTGCATAATTGCCATGATGGGAATGAAGATTATATGAGATTAAATATAAAAAACAGTTTTTGACAAATTGACTAGAAGCAAGGATCATCAAATGGTATTGCGACTCAGAGGTATTTATTTTGATAAAACAAATATGTACAGAACTCACTGTTCGGAACATAACAAGTAATTGCAGGGAACACTATTGAGAACCAGTCACACATAGAAACTACTTAATTTAATCCATACATTTTGTGAAGAGATTATGATCCTATACCTAAAGTCACGCGATCCTTCTAACTCAAATTATGCTCTTAGTAGACCATTATTTTATTGTCTTTCATCTTAGTCCTGTTCTAAGTTACATAATGGTGGTGTGGTCGATTGGAGTTTCCAGGAGAGAGATGATGTCAGATTAGGTTTTTGTCCAAAGCAGTATAGAAAGGTGAAGACTTGCATAGGTTCCAATGTATGGTAGCAATTTCATCCCATAAATGCATCGGCCACGTTGCAGTAGTTGTCACATGAAAGAAAGTGGTCAGCCACACACACACTCAACAGTCATAACCGAAGGTACTTGGATTTTTTGACAAGGACTAGCACCTTTGTCCCAATGGCATACAGAGCTCATTTCCTGTTCAGCTGCGAGGCTGTTCCAGACTGGACAGGACAACTGAGATTTAACAGCCCCAGGCTGTCTCTATGTCAGGGTCCCTGCCAGAGAGCCCTGCTGAGCTCAGCCTCACCTTCCTTGGCAGGAACTCTATGATATCCTCACTGTTCCTGTCCACACCCATTTGCTTGACTCACATCTGCACGTTTCCTTCTTGGCATCTGAGTGGCTATCAGAGGTATGGCAGGGGCTGCACTTTCTGTTTCCCTCTTACCCAGACGGGTGTGGGGGGTTTTCTTTGGCTTGGCAGGTCCACAGGAGGCCAAGATAGGAATGGGATTCAGGAGACAAAGTGCCAGAGGAAAGGGGAGGAGTCCCGGAGCTGCTCTGTCATCCGGTGACCTGAGCTTTGTCCCTTCTGTGCCTGAGCCATTACCACCTCCACTTGGTCCCCAGCAACACTAAAGTTGAAACTAAAGAAGAACACTGATGGGAATAATTAATAACAAGAACTCTAATGATTGATATGTTTGCTTTGCCTATGTTTGGAACTCATGAAAAATTGCTCTCGAAAAACACAGAGAAAACTAAAATCCATGTTATAACATTTGTGTTGCGGAATAGTAACTCACACACGGCAGAGATGGTGGAGCACGACCCTTTATTACGTGCACCTGCTCAGAGGAGGGGACTCCAAATTCTGAGCTCTGAACTCTGACTCTCTAGAATTTAAATAGCCCCGGAATTCCTACCTACATGGTGAAGTGAACTTACAGAAGCCTCATGCGGAAGTTAGGTCTAGCTACCTTATTTGGTAAAAACAAAGCACAGGGGTTAATATGAAGGTTACAAAGTACAGAGACAAAACATGGGAGCTCACAAAGTACAGAGACAAAACACGGAGGTTGTCTGTCATTTGCCCCCCTCTGCAGGCGGGAGGTGTTTCTATGGTTCCGTAACACGGAGGTCGCCTGTCACATTCCCCCCTTTGATGCTAAAGAGCACTGGTGTCTGTTCTAGCATCAGTATCATAGTCCGCATATTCACCCTCCGTCTGAGTCGGCTGTAATCTTTGGTAGTGGTGTCTCTGGAGAGAAGGATCTTGGCGGTAGCCCTTCGGGTCACTGTGGCTTCCATTTGTTGCACTACCATGCAGCAAGCAGGGCCCTATGGTTAGTGCGAGGGAAAGGATGAAAAGGGGGCCTTAGATAGGAGCTAACATGGAGAATAGAGCCGATTGCCACCAGTATCTGCCTTCAGTGGGGGAGCTGATGCTCCCTAATCTCTGGCGAATGTCCTTCAGTTTACTGATGTTTTCTTCTACGATTCTGCTTTCATTAACATAGTAGCAGCATTCCTCCTAGAGAAAAAGGCAGGTTCCCCCCTTTTCTTCGGTGAGTAAGTCTAATGTTTGCCGGTTCTGTTGGGCCACCCGAGCTAGGAAAGTTATTTGTCTCTGCAGTGAGGCCATGGATAGCGCAGAGGTGTCCATGGCCTGGTTTAACTCTTCCCGGAGCTCCTTGGTGGATTGGAGGCTGACTGCTAGTCCTGTGCTCCCCAGTCCTGTCCCAATGACTGAAGTGGCAAAGCTTAACCCAACTAACATGGGGAGGGAAATTGCTCTCTTATAATATTCTTGGGTGAACAGGGTACTTAACTCACTTGTCCAGTATAAGACGAGCTGGGGGGCTAAGGCCACGGGATAGCAAGGAGTTGGGATACTTTGGTTTATCGACCGGTAGAGAGTCTTGTTAAAGGACAATGGACGGAGGTCTCATCTTCTTGTAACTGCTTCCGGCTGGACATGGACGTCGTCCTACCTACCCAAGGGTCAGGGGTGCCCTGAAAGGTGGGTGCAGCGTGAGGGGAGTCCTTTCTCTAACGGGAAGGACCTTACAGAATCCAAGTCAGTTGGCTGTCACCAGAAAGTCCCAGGTTTGGTGTCCAAAGGCTGGCATTACTGGATAGCTGGCATCCTTGTCGTATTCTGGGGGTGACAGATTTGGCAAGAGAGTTGGAAGCACAATTAAATCATAACTACTACATGACAATGGCAGGGACTTAGGTAAAGACTGGCTTATCTGGAGTAGGGTGTACAAGGCATGCTACACCTATCTAAAGCCCTTGTGGCCTACTATACTTAACTCAGGCTGAGGGGAATACATTAGGTTTCCCCTCCTTTCAGATATCTGGGCCCTTTCTGTCCATGCCATTAGGACAAAAAAGGGAAATTCAGCTCTAAAGTGAAGCCCGAAGACCGCCCAAACCCTTCACCAACCCAGCTACTTAGTTCAGCTAAACTATTGAGTCTCGGTGTGGGGGGATGATGTAGACGGGCTCCTTTTTTTTTTTAAAGATTTTATTTTTATTTTATTTTTTAGAGAGAGAGGGGAAGGGAGGGAGAAAGAGAGGGAGAGAAACAGCTATGTATGGTTGCCTCTCACATGGCCCTCAACAGGGACCTGGCCCACAACCCAGGCATGTGCCCCGACTGGGAATCGAACCGGGACCGCTTGGTTCCCAGCCCACGCTCAATCCACTGAGCTACACCAGCCAGGTAGACGGGCTCCTTAAGTGAGGCCTATATTGCACCTACTCACTCAGGTAATGAGGTCATAGGCATACGCCCTATGAAAACAGAAGAACACACAGGTTAATTCACATAACAATTTCCAAACCAGTCTCTGTGCCTGTGAGACTGTCTTTTGGGAAGACATTCAGTTGCAAGGTCCTTGCTGCAATGACATTTAACAGTGGCAATTAGATAGGTCCTTTGTGCCTATAAATTGAACATCTTTGGTGATATTACAAACCCAGTTTCAACTTTCAAATGAAAAACAAATTTTCAAGACAGTTAGCTGGGCCATTCTAATGTCCAATACTGAGCATTGTGATTTTCCTTGAACTGCTATTTTTCCTCCTTACGATTACCCTCATTGTTCTTCAAGGGACTACTTTGAGTCTAGCTTTTAATTTTTTTTGTTCATTTGCATGAACACACCAAGAGCAGCTTGGATCACCTATGATCTTTAAGTTCGCCTTGCTGGAACTCACACAGGGAACCTTTAGATTGACTTGTCAGTCCGCCCCTCGGAGCTCAGAAGCAGAGCCACACATCTGCCACCTGGCTTCGCCTGTACCAGTTGCTTCTCTCAAATCCTTGAGGCTTCCATTGTGCCTACAGGTTCCTTTTCAGCCATCTTTCAGGAAAGCAACCTTCGTTCCTTCCCTGGAAAGTCTGCCATGAACCACACAACCAACCAAAGTACCAGGCTTTTTCTCGTGGGCTTTTGCTAGCTTCGCAAGTCAATCCCAGTTCCTCAGGGCTTTCTGGTGACAACCAGAACCCAGACATGCCTCCTTCAGGCGTGATATTACAGTCAAAGTCTTGGTTAACAAAACCTCCATTGATGACTGGTTTTAATGGATTTATGCAAAGAAACCTTATGTCCTTACTTACTCCTTCTGAATGCCAAATTCTGGAGTGATCAGGTAGGGAGAAAAATGCCAAGTGTAAAGGAAAATCCTTTTTCTTCTGATATTCTTTTATATACCTTTTTCATTTATATATTTTACATTTTACCTTGCTCACTTTTCTACAGAATGTGAAGTTTTAACCTTTCCTGGAATCCTCAATTTCCTTTTCAGAGCAGATACAGAGCAAAATCCAAAACACGGACAGAGTTCCATAAGGACAGTATACAGGTAGAGGTATTCTCTTGCACCAGTGCATCCACTGGTGCCTCTGCAGAGATATGTTCTTTCAGGCCCAGTCTCTTGGAAGAGGCATGCTTCTTTGCCTCAGGCCGAAACACTCATCAGCCCTAAATGACCCTTTCTGGGTCCCGATCGGCAATGGCATTCTCCCCAACCGGTTACAGGTTAATTCACTAGGTCTTCAGGTGACCTTAAACAGGTCTGCAGGTACAGAGGATTTCTGATCAGAAACCAAAGCAAATTGAAATCACATTCCCATAAAACCAGAAAAAGAGTAGTTGAGGTTTCCTTTCCTTCAGGTTTAAAACTTTCACAATCTTTGTACATAGTTTTACCCATCCAGATTTAACCATAATTCACTTTTAATCCCTGTTCTTTTCCCATACTGGGAAGGACTATACTTAAGTCAGTACTTAAACTCACTATGTGGCAGCCAAAAGTCCCTAGCACTATAGGCACCTTCCACTAAAAGTCCCTAGATTCACAGGGACGTCCTGCAGCTTTCTGAAGCTTAGACCTGGCAAACACTCTAGAAATCAGATGGTCACCCTTGGACCCCAGTTCATGACCTTCAGAACCAGAGCCCTCCTGATCAGAACCAGGTGCACACAGAACCTGACTGGTGCATTGCCCACACAGCAGCAACACACACCCTATAATCTGAACAGAACCCTCAGCCCACCACCTTACCCAGTTCCAAGATGATGGAACTCTCACATGGCCCATCACCCAAAACGGCAATGCGCGTGCATGACCTGCCCTCCATGGTGGGGCACTCACGTGGCTCATCCTCCATTTTACCCAAAACGGTGGCGCACCCACATGGCTTGGTGTCTAGTCCTCAACATACAGGCAGGCTCTGTTGACGGTCCGCCTTCCATGTCTCCCTCCCTTACGGCGGAGACAAACAAAGGAAAAGGGGATCTTGAGCATGCCCGCCTGGCCTGTCCTCTCGCGAGGGACTTAGGTCGGTCTTAGCTGAAGGTTGCCCGCGGAGTCGTCCGGGTTAGCAAAACCAGCCGTTATGCTGTATGACCTGACCCAGGAACCGCAGGTGAGGACCCAATCAGACTCTGTGAGCCTAATTCAGCTTGTGGAGCCACAGAAACATTCACACTCACAGTCACACAGAGTTTATAACTTTTCTTCCCCCGAGCTGGAGTCCAATGGTCTGAGCGTAAGCCCAAACCCCTGAATTTCTGACTTGAGAGGTGGTTAGCCTCTCCCTGGTCTCGGTTCTGGTCCCCGGGGCACTTACCGATCTGGCACCTCCGACAGTTTGTGGTCCGTCTCTCTCTCCTTCCGCCCGGGTCTTAGAGCGGCCAGGGATGTGGCACGGGAACCTACGCTCCGGGAAGCCCGAAACAACCGGGGCACGTGCTCCTTCCCCGGCGGTGGGGCTTCCCCGCCAAGTCCCGGATCGCCTTCACTGGAGGCAAAATGCCTTTTCACGAAAGTCGTTTCTGGTCAGGGAACCAAAATGTTGCGGAAAAATAACTCACACGCAGCAGAGATGGCAGAACATGACCCTTTATTACCCATGCAGGCTAAAGGGGAGGGGACTCCAAATTCTGAGGCCCGAACTCTGACTCTCTGGGGTTTAAATAGCCCCGGAATTCCTGCCTACGTGGCGAAGCGAAGTTACAGAAGCCTCATGTGGAAGTTAGGTCTAGCGACCTTATTTGGTAAAAACAAAGCACAGGGGCTTAATATGAAGGTTACAAAGTACAGAGACAAAACATGGGAGCTCACAAAGTACGGAGACAAAACACGGAGGTTGCCTGTCACATTTGTACTGGAACTTGTCTAGCACACAAATTTTAGCGGGGGCATGATTGTACCTATAATTGGCACAACAAATGCTTCTCAGTGGATGGAAAAAGCACACATTCCTGTGTGCACAAAACCCAGGTAGACAGTTATTAGTGATATTAAGGTTGCATGCGGTTGAAGCTGGTTTACAAAAAGATGTCATAATAGCCCCGGGGAGGGGGTATGATGTTTGTTTTCACGTGTGAAGTTTAGTGGACTGTGGAGAACCCAGACACTAAAGAAATGCAAAATTCATGTTCACTGAATGATGTGAATATGATGAACACATTCACTTACTTTGGACGAATTTGAGTGTGTTTTACGGACTGATACCCTGATTTCCTTAACAGATAGTAACTGGATTCAGACGTGTCCTGCCTCGCTAAGGAAGCACTCTTCCAGCAGCTTTCCATACATCTGCAAAGAGATAACATTCGTGGTCTTGTCAGAGGGAAACTCTCACTCAGCACTCCCCAAACCTTGCCTCCAAAGGGCCCACCCAATGGAGCACCCTGCAGCAGCCCCTCACCCTCGTCTGAGTCTGGGCACAAGTTAAGACCAGACGTTGCCCCCCAGAATCTTGGCATTCACGTCTGTGAGATCGTGACTCACAAAGCACACAAGGTAGCTCTTTCTGGCTTTGAACAGACAACAAGGAAAAGATGTGTTGCAGCCAGAAGGTGATTTCTTTGAAACTCATCCAGCGAAACGTCAGGGAAAGGTTTTTTGTTTCCTAGTTTGGTGGCTATCCAAGCAGGAGCTCGCTCTCCAAGACCCCCAGGCTATAGCCCAGCAGCCCTGGAGGCCCAAGAACAAACGATTTAGTAGAAGCAAGAGGAAAATGGAGAACGTGCCCCTGTTTGGGAAGACTTTCAGGATGCATTGCTGTGTTCCAGGATGTTTATTTTCGATGTTGCAAAAGTGTGTCTTATGACTCTGATAGGCAGATTCATCACATGCCACGCCACAGGCAAACTGTTTAAGAGGCAAAGGTTCAGAGCCTCTCCAGCAGGTAGCCCACTCTGAACATCTCGGACAGAGGAACCAACCAGAAGCAAAGGATGAAGGTCCTGCTGCTGACTCTCGTACTCGGTCTGGCTAGCGCTGAGCTGCCTACAAGCGTGTACTCAAAGGTACCTGAGAAAAGCTTGTGTGCATTTGTTTGTGTCCCTGTGTCTGTCTTTTTTGAAGTCATCATGTGTGACTCCAAATTATAGGCACATCCAATTCATGGGAACAATGCCCAGCCACCTACCTCCCATGCAGAATTGCTCTGTTAATCGGCTCTTTCTGTCTACTTACTCTGCTGATAGTGTCTCTCCATTGTTGGTAGAGCCAGCAAAGTGACCTGTTGCATCTTTCAATTGTGTTTGTCAAACAGAAGGTGTTTTGAGTAAAGAACTGTTGAGTGCAGCTCTTGCACTGGATAATGTGGCTTAATCTACTTGTAGAATATCTCAGTTTCCTGTTTGTCGCCTGCACTGGGATATGACGTTACTTTATAAGTCCTGTCGTCTTTGGTAAAGAGAGCTGCTTTAGTGATGATGAACAAGACATGAGAAACTCTTGATGAACCAAGTCAGAGAAAATACTTTACAAGTATGACTACAATGTCTGATGGGACTTTGCTTTTAGCTTTCAGGACAATGGAAGACCCTTTACCTGGCATCCAGTGACACAGAGAAGTTACAGGAGAATAGCCCATTCAGGCTGTTTGTCCATAAAATTGATTTTGAAGAACCATTTGTGGATTTCTCTATAGAATTTGCTATCATGTAAGTAACAATAACAATGGAAAAAAATCTGTGTAAATACCGACCCTGAAAGGGGGTCTGACTTCCCTATTGGCAGTAAAATATCTGCATAATGCTCCAGAGTGGTCCTGAGTAGTGCACTTACGATGGGCTTTGTAGTTGTCAACGGGGGTCTAGAATAATCCTCTAGAGATGGACCCGCAGCAATTCCTTAGACAGAAGCAGCCACAGAAGCGCCACCAGGGATCATCTCACTAAAGAAAGAGGAACAAAAGCAGCCACAAGTCTATAGAGTTCTCAAACCCTACCGTGCCTGACAAGAGCCTGAATGGTTCATGTGGAAACTGGAATTGATGGTTTCCATAAAGGGAACCCTGGTCCAGAGCAGGGTTAGCAGGTGGATACCAAATGATCTCGACCCTGAAGAACGTATATCAGTCTCTAATGAATGATTGATTTCATTAATGCGTTCATGGCTTTAAGGGTTATTTATGCAAAGCTTGTTCAGAAAATTGCAGGCATGTTGTTAAGAAAAAGAAAAGACGATAAAAAATGTTTCCTTTTAGCTTTCAATGGTCAAAGAGAGTCAAATAGGACAGAGGTGAATAGGAGTAACAACACTGTGTGTGAAGCTCTGTAATAATGGTGTGGACGATGTGAAAATTACTGGCCTAAAACGGGAAACGAAGGCAGTCCTGTGAGTCTGAAAAGTGAAGAGGGGACGTGACAGTTTAGGATGAACTTGCAGGTGGAAAGGGAATTTAAGAGAAAGAAGTAGGAGTAGCAAGAAATAAGTCCCGAGTCAGTGGCAGCCACCAATGTAAAATCACGTGTTGGAAAATAGGGAGCAGGGCTAGGGTTCTACGCAGTGGGTGTTCAGAGGGAATTGTGCAGGCAGATGGTAGCATAAAGTTTTGTGCTTACTTTGAAGAATCTTTGTGTCCAAGTATTAGTTTTAAGTTTCCACAACTAGATATGGACATCTCCTGAAATACAAAGAAGATGTCCAATTCTACTTTCTGTTTGTGCTTTTCCATGAATTCATAATATATGCAACAAACAAAGGTTTGATTCACAAATGTAATTCTTCATTTCGATTGTTTGATGTGGGTCAATGGAGAAGTCTTCAAAGTGAACTAAAAATTATGAATTACACATCTCTCTCTTTCTCTCCCTCTCTCTCCTCTGTCTCTCTCTTTCCTCTCTCTCTCTCTCAAAAACACCAAGCACACTGAAACTGTATCATTCAATTAGTAGAACTGATAATCACATGTTAATCATTTTGCCTGAAGGAACAATTATTGATAGGCCAAAATGTAAGTTTAGCAGGAAGAATCCTAAATGAATGAACAGAAGAAATCATTGAAAAGCAAGAAATGCAGGGTATCCCACAACAGCAAGTTGTGCTGAGAGACCCGTTCCATCTAAGATAAATATTTGAGTTATGGTTGGAAATGACATTTTTGCGCATCAGAGTTCTTCACATCCACATATAAATGCATAGGGGAGAACGGTTAACTTGAAATTTTTAAAAAAAATTTCCCTGCAAAACTAAAGAAGAAATTGTCAAGGGGAAACAATAAGAAGAACCAGATTTCAATGAAATATTTCTACAATTTCAAACACCCTGACAAATGAAAGTTAAGAGTAAAGGCCTAGAGATATTTCAGGAGAGCTCCTAATCTCCTAGGAATTGGGACGGAATTAAAACTGAATTGAAGAGGGGCTATTTTGTGTGACAAAGAGTTAAGCACAAATTTAAAAAGCATAAATACAACTAAACTGAATGAAGTTTATTTCTGAAGGTAGAGTTTCTGGAGATACAAGTGGAATCCCTTTGGTGGTGAATGTGTCCTGTTTGGTAGATGCTGTCCCTCTGGAAGAACTCTCTGATTCCAAGTGTCAACAGTGACATTCTTGCAACTTCATAGTCGTTGAATTTGGATGACACAGCCCTTCTGTCTTCAGCGTCATATTGACTGTAGGCCCTACAGGACATCTGGCACAGGGACTTTTGAGGGGCATACAGCAAAACTGCAATTGAGACAGGAAGTTTTTTATTATGCTCAGTCACCTAACTGGAGGATGTTTTCCTTTCAAGTGTTGATGGAGAATGCCAGGTAGTGTCTCTCCCTGGGAAAAGGGAAGCCTATCATTACTACA
Organism: Micronycteris hirsuta; assembly: GCA_004026765.1. Classification (NCBI taxonomy): domain Eukaryota; kingdom Metazoa; phylum Chordata; class Mammalia; order Chiroptera; family Phyllostomidae; genus Micronycteris; species Micronycteris hirsuta. Next base: position 82,179 of record PVJI01004576.1, on the reverse strand, counting down.
CTAACTGTAAGTACTGATGCCTTATTGCTTCAAGTATTTGGGATTGAAATGTTGCTCTCCATTTGTTCTGATACCTTCCAAAATCTGAATTCAAGGTCTGCGATAATCAGGAGTCCTTCAGTTAGCTCGTATTTTAACTTCATTCTACACAAAGCTTGACATGATATCGCCTTAAAGACCCCTTCTGATTTAGACTGTTGCTCAGTAGGTGAATCAGAACACACTGTGAAAATGTTTATTTCATAAGTCTCTCATTACGTGTGAGGTTTCATAGTAACTCTAAATGACCTGCTGAAGTCAAGTCCAAGAGGCTATTCCGAACTTTATATATCAATGGCATTTTGCATTAAATGAATATAGTTTGGATAATCTTAAAACACCTTCCTCCTTTCAAAATAAGTTTCATTTAGTGAAAATTCAAAAGGACATGATGATTCGAAACACCAAGAACTCTTCCCCAGGTCCAAAGTGTTTGTTCTGAGTGATGGGCATGTTTCTCAGGATACCTGTCTCTTCAAGAATTTCTCATGGTCCTAATGAACATTCCAAGTTTTCAAGGGCCCAGTGACAATTGGCATATGACCACAAATAGACCATTGTATCAATGGTAGACCGGTTTCCATGCCAAGGACAATCAATCCTGTCTCTGGGATAAGAGAAATACAAGGAGTTTTTCATCTTCTATTTGATAATATGCATGCAACCACAGGCTCATGTTGTTCAGGAATTGTTGGCTTCAGTAGAACAAGGGTTTTACAAACTATTTTAGTGAGACTGGAAAATGTGAAGTGTTAGATTGTGTAAAAGGTGGAGTGAAAAACTGCTCTTTCCTACTTTTTTAACATGTTCCACTCAATTTTAACATTGAATGTATCATTGGAGTTAGAGATCAGTATAGGAAGTATTAGAACCAATAGGTTCAGAAAGCTTTGCTAAAATAACTCGTGGTAAATTAAGTCCACTCTATCTAACCCTCCATCTACCTATTCTCTCTCTCTCAAAGATGAAGGACAAAATGCTGTTCAAACTGTCTATGTCTCAGATACATCTCTGGTGGCCGTTATCACCAACACAAATGAAAATAATGATGTCTTCATAGTAACTGTATTGTTGGGTACGTATCGTCTCCTTTGTCATTGTCATGTCACATTCCCACTGTTGGTATTTATACGAAAAGAATCGATTTGCCCTGGCATTATCCCTTACTGATAGGAGGACTTTATCGTCGCCCAGTGAAGGGACATGGGGTCTAGTCTATAAAGATGGTGAAAAAGGACCAGTGGAGGAGTAGCTTTCAGATCTTCAGGCACTTGGAAATGAAGCCCGCTTCTTAAAGTTTTTTAAAAATTGAGCTTTTATCAGAAATCATATCTTAACACATCAACACATTTTAAGCCCCAGCTCTGTGCAAATTGATCCCAATGCCTCCATTTGAAAAAGAGTTTTCCAAATACTTTCTAAGCCTTGGACAGGGAGCTTTGTTCGTAAACCTTCATCTGTGTGTACCACTTCTGATGCCCCTGTCTCATGAAGGCGGAGAATCTCAACCACTGAGAAATGTCATAGGGGCACTGAGGTGTGTGCATTAGCCATGTTGCTAATAGGCTTTGATCTGTACAAATTATGGGGAGAATTGTGTTCCCACAAGAGTCCCCATTGGCTGTCATGACCACGAGGACAGGACTGGTGCTCTGGGAAATCAGACCACATCTCCAGTGCGTTGTGGTCAGTACAAGGCCGACATGTCAGACAGACATTCTGGAAAGCAGGTGGAGGTGCTAGATGAAGGCGCCCCCAGTTCCTGGCACTTCTGGTTGTCTCTGGAGTCCCCAGCTGGTGCAGGAGCAGACGTAGGCACCTCACTCACCTGGGTTGGATTGTGCTTCTGGGCCTGAGTGAGGCAGCTGACACTGTAAAGAGCTGCCTGTGGCCTCTGAAACTCTTACATTTTACCCCGTGAAGGCCTTGTTTCCATTCATTTTTCTCATTTGTGGATTCAGAACTTCTTCGCATTTCTAATGAGCCAGTGTCTGTTTGTTGTGTGGCGTGACTTTCAGGCAGAGGAAACCAAGTGGATGAGACAGCCTTTGCCAAGTTCAAGAATCTGAATCGGCAACTGAATATTCCAGAAGCAAATGTTGTGAATGCAATCGATTTAGGTAACGTGACTACATTTTCTTTCTTTTTTACTTTTTATTTTTGTAGTATTTATAACAAGATTGAGTATGCACAGAAATCTATCACTGCCTTATTTTTTCAGTCAAAACAGAAAATATTGACGCGATTCCCCTTGTTCTCGCATTTATTTGACACCGATAAACTGAACTTTACCTGGATATGTAATCTTCTCATTTATAATGTTCTTATTTTGTAAGGTTTTGTTTTGTTTCCTTTATTTTATTTTTTGTTGTTCAGTTAGAGTTTTCCTGCCTTTTTCCCCATTGCTCATTTTCTTCAGAGGATCTCATTTACCTAATATGGAGAAACTCTCTTGGGAAACAGATGGATGTACCTGAAGTTTCTTCATCTTTAAATCAACTTTTCTAAAATAGGTTGTTGTCATGAAATCAGTTAACAGTCCTTGGTAATTTGGCAGAAAGGTACTGACTGGCTCCCCTTTCATTTTGTTCTTCTTTTCTCCCCAGACCGCTGCCCATAGAACTACAGAAAACAGAGACGAAGATTCTCACAGGTGGGGAGTATGGACGAGCTGTGGTTAATGCTGTTCTCTCAAGGAATTTAATAAGCACACCTTTGACTTCATGTGTGCTGGGTGCTTACGTGACTCTATTTTGTCCAAACCAGGAAATTCTGTCACTAGGTGACTTTTCCCTGTTCTATTCAAGATTTTGTTTCTTCTGAGCCCTGTGAAATAGCAAATCGGGCAGGTTGATTAATGCTGACTGAGTTGTGTTCCCAGGCATTAACAGGGGAGATTCACGCAGAGGAGTTGGTCTTGAGGGGAGGCAGGAAGTCCCGGAGTGGGTGCTGTAGACGGAAAAGCATGAGCCTTCCACTCAGTCTTGACTCCACGGTTTGCCCGTGGAGTCATCCGTCCTCCAACTGGGCTGAGGGAGCACCGCCACTCCTGGAAACACAAAGTCTCCTTTTACTAATCATGACAGCCACGTGGGAGATTTTCCAGCTATGCTGCCTGACATGTGGTGCTTTGGCAGGTGATTTCTTTACTGTGGGATTTTTAAAATCTTCCTAAAGTGACATAGCTTCTGAGATGACGTAGATCCAGGTTGGTATGTGGGGTTTTTGCCTATTGAAAACCGTAAGGCAGAGTGTTAGCTTCCAGGATGAATGTAATGTTTGGAAGCCAGAGAAACTGTGGGAACTAGAGGACAGAAGTGTAGCTCAATTGGAGACCCTGCAAATATTTTTAGAAAGATTGTCCCCCTGAACATCCATCTTGAGAACATGAAACTCCTGAGTGGGGAGGTTCCAGCACACGTACATCCTGGAGAAATTCCAGATGCATCCTGCCATATCACAGAGAAGGAGAGGACCCAGTGCCAGCTGGAATGTGTCCATGGGATTCACTATCATCTCGTCCACCCCTTGACACCCCGGTGAAGGAGTCACACTGTCAGCTCATGTAACCTTCTGTCCGGCTTTCCTCTCCCACAGATTGTGTCCTGAGAACCAGGCATGTCTCGTCTTTAGGAACCTAATCAACAGTAGGAAGAACTCATTCCTGCCCAGCATGGCCTGTCCCTCCTCATGTACCCCCTCTCTGTCCTCCCCGCCAGTCACCAGGCACGGCGTGTGTGGTGTTACTGGATTTCTGAGTGTTCAAATAAAGTGATTGAAGAGCAAAAGTGCCCAGGTGTGTCTTTGCAGCAAGTTGCTTAACTTAAAACACACACCAACGTCCGTTTTATATAGAGCTCTGTAGAAACACGTGTCTTCAATAGGCTCAGGGCGGCATAAAGGTCAGTTTTGCCGAGGATTGGGTAGAGGAAACTTCGAAGTGAGATGGAGGAGAAGGTTTCAATCAGCCTTGCCAGGGAAAGCACTGGGATGTTTTTACTTTCGGGCGGTGAGGTTACCAGTCCAGAACCAGTCTGGAGGCAGCATCTGGCTGACTCATCCCTTGTGCGTCTTAGTGAGACTGGTGCCGAAATAGTCCGAGATGCCGTGAGCTGCAGTTGTGGGGAAACGTGTAACCTCTCAGCACTGTCACCTCTGACCTTGAGTGGTATCACTCCTGTGTATCATGGTCTGGGTCGTAAGCAGGGATTGGTCAGCAGCTGAAACTTGGACAACCCAGGGGGTCATGGACCCACATGGTTCTTGGAGGAACAATACCATCGACAGTTTAATTAGGGACAGGAAAGAAAATCACAAGCCACAAGCCATAAAGATGTTATGCTATTCGTTGGCGGTTCAAAAGGAAGCCGAATTTCTAAGGAGTGGCTGATGGAATGCATCAACATACGTGCAAACTCCAGCTGCCTTCCCATGACACACCAGTTCTTTCTCTCCTAACAGTGCAAGCTCTCTGGATCGACCACTATTCCCACGGCTGGGCCAACATTCAGAGAGATGGCCCATGCCCTGGGAGAACAGAGCTAAACCCAATTTCTGTTTAACAGAACAAATGAGACAGGCCACTGAGACAGGCTTAGCCTCCCCCGACAGGCTACCATTTGCAAATGCCATAGACTTGTGTAGTAGCCCAGGAGGGTCTTATAGGGTCGTGGATAGGGTCTGGCACCGCAGGTGTGGTGACTAGGCCTGGTTTCCGGCCTTGACAACTCCTCGGGCCTTGACTGTTTCTCAACCCTGAGCAAAGCATGTTCTTGATAATCAGTGTTCCGCTGCAAGGTCATTCTAAGAGTAACAAGACATCCTGGGGCCGAAGCCAAATCACGCAAGAGGAAGGACTTGTTCTCAAGGGAATGCCAGATAACTTGGCCTTTGTATTCGGCTAGTTGTTATCTATCCCTGATGTGTATAAAAAGACTTGTAGCTCTGAATAAAGTTGCCTTATGCCAGCAGAGCATTTGGTCCTCTCCTTTATTTAGTCCCTCACCCTATCCCATGACCACCCTGCTGCAGCGGGCTGCGGCAGACTTGGATGCTGAAGAGCATCATGGCTTTCACTGGAAGTTACAGGATGATGCAGACCATGTGCAGATTCTCCGTCTAGCGTAAAAGACTGCATGGTTTTGGAAGTCTGATCTGGCTGTGACCGTGTGTCTGCAATTTGTGGATGGGTGGGTGATGTGCACATACCTAAAAAAATGGAGCACGAGGAACATGAATTTAAACTCAGTCCCTTACAGAATGTTGAAGGAAAAGCCATGGCATAAATTGCTGGGTTATACACCTGGAACCAATGTAGTGTTGCATGGCAATTATTAAATAATTTAAAAAATTATTCAATAATTTAAAAAATGGAAAATGTTACACATGTATCTATGTATCTATAGATACATTCTATATCTATCTATATCCATGTATCTATAGACATAAGAACACCAGTCACATTGGATTAAGAACCATTTGAATGACATTAGTATAATCCAATTACCTTTTTAAGGGACCCATCTCCAAATACAGTCACATCTTTCTGTACTGCAGACGGGGTTTCAGGACAGAAGTAGCCCAACCCAACTACCTACCAATGTCGGTTAATAAATGCCACGTCTGTGTAGAGGTCAGTGATTTGGAAATGAAGGAGAAGCCCACTGCAGCCACCACCATTGTGAAATTCAGACTCTGTGGGAGAGACTGAAGGTTAGGGAACCCGGTGCAGACCAGAGGAATTACCATGCTGCCAACAAAATAAACTAGAAGTCTGTGATAAAGCTCCATTGAAGAAAGGCAAGGAAAAACACACAGGATGCTCAGCAAAAGGGTATAGAGTCTCAGTGGGAATGTCTGAAGTGAGCCCCAAAGGAAGAGATGAGGCGGTCTGCTCCCAGCCCTCGTAGATGAGTGTAATGAGCAAGGGGTAAAACATTGAAAAAAACACCTTGAGATGGGGCCATGGTAACTTTAAGAAATTTTAAAAATGCCTAGAAAATGTGGTAAGTGTTGAGATAAGACCAGTATAGCATTATCAGCATGGAGGTGACTAAGGCTCACTGAGAGTTTGGAATTTCGACAGTATGATAGGAAGGCTTGTTTGTTTTCCATACTTTATTTTTTGTTGTACTTTTTCCACCCCCATTTATCCTCCTTGCACCCTCTTCCACCTCCACCCATCCCCACCCTCCCACAATCGCCACCTTGTTGCTCCTTTTAAGTAGGAATGCCACACTCTAGTTTCCATGTTGAAACTCTTGTCTGGCACCTGTAGGGAAAATGGAATGATTGCCACAGTAAGAGGGGGACCATCGGAATGTGGTGAACACGACTAAGGAACAACAGGGACACCCTTGGCCGGACAGTCGGGTGATTTTGAGTCAATGACGTCATGTAAGGGTTCGTGTGTACCAATGAACTTGATATCAGTTCATAATGTATCAGAATGTCCTGAGTGCAACTTGGTTGCCTTATCTATTCATCAAATATACCATTGAATGCCCATCAGTTATTATCTGAAGGCAGTGTTCTCAGAAATAGTACCACTAGAAAGGAGGTCTGTACCTCCTTTCTAACCCGGATAAAAAGTATTAAAGACTCACATACACACACACACACACACACACACACACATTTGTTCCCAAAGTCAGAAGAAATGATAATTATGTCATGTGACAGAATTGTTCGCTAATGCTACAACCGTAATGCAATACACTATAGTGTATCCATCAGATTAAAATGTTATATGTACATATACCAAGCCTATGCCAGTCTACATAGTATGAGCTTAAACTTACACTATGTTACATAGACAATATATCTGAAATATCTCTCAAAAAACACCAGTTATTTTTTGAAATCAAAAAGAGACCATATCATCTTTTGAGATGTATACGAAAAGACGATGATATGCAAATTGAAAACAGGAGCCGAAATCAGAATTGGATCAGCACTTCTGTAACCATGGGGTTGCGTTTCACTTACCATGTACTCTGCCTCACTTTGCTGTTATAAACGTGATTTTTCTATGTGTTATAACAGGCTGTCCTCAACATGTTTACTTCTTACATTTTCAGTGGATGCATTGGCAAACACGTAATATCTGCTTTAAACTTCTTTTTTAAAAGAAACAGAAGCAGAGTGACAGAAATATTCATGTGAGTCTGTTCGTTCATTCATTGATTCATTGATTCATTGACATACTTAGTTACTATTTATTGAGGAGTAGCTCTCTTTCTTAGTAAGTCCATATCATGATTAAAAACAATAATAATGCCTTAATCATTGCGACATGACTGAAAACCACAAAGCATGTTTTATATTCTCAGCTTCAGCAGCGTCTTGCCTTAATCCATGAAACTGCGAGTTCTTAAGGTGAAGACATGCATGTTGCTGCCCATACAGAATCTAGTGCTCTGAAAACACTAAGAAATGTGTAATGGACTGAGGGATTTCTGTACTGCTCAGTGACCTTGACATTGTATGTTATGATTTCCTTCCTTTCGTACTTGGTTAAAAAATCTGATCCTAACATGACGTCTACCTGGAACATTTTACTTAAAATTTTATTTAAAGAAACTTGTGCATGTAGACAATCTTTACTGTTTATTGGGTTCTTATCATCATTTTTACTGAATGAATTTTAGCAAGATTCCATACAAAATTTAATTTTTTTGACATGTATTTCCTGTAAAAAGATTTATAGTGAATAAAGATAAGAAACGTTGTTGTTTTTTTCCTAAGTATACCAATCGGGATGAGATCTAGGAAATAAACATTAATTTTTTCAACTCCTTCTCAGAATGATAAACCGGGCTTGATGTTACCATCATACCTGAAAAAGGGGAAAACATGTCAAAGTCTTTCATTTAAAGGAGGCTCATTTTGACGCAGCGTACAGAGCGTTTGTAACACCCGTGTGCTCGATCCATGCCCTTGACTAAATCCTTCTTCTTTTCAATGGTTCATTTTCTTGGGGAATCAGACAATCTTAGGGGTTGCTTCCAGCACAAGTCAGCCATACATCTTGCAAAAGGGGAATAAACCTAACAGACCCAGACAGACAGGGCACTAGCAAGAGAGAGAGAGAGAGAGAGAGAGAGAATTTATTTCAGGCACCAAAAGCAGCTGAGCATGAAAATAATGTCGCTGTGCTGAGAGCTGATGACCTGTGCAGGACAGGTGAAGTCAGGCATCGGCCCAGCACAGAAACCTGCAAGGTCCTGCCGTCAGACTCATGCAGGTCACCGGGAAATATTCCTGCGAGAAGTAGGTAGCCTCCTTTGTTTCATGCATTGCCTCTCAAGGGTTATTTTTATTTCCCCTTGCCCTTCTTTGCAACTCCGTCTGTAGAATGACAATATATTGTCACGCACCATCCATGGGTTGAACACCTACGAAATAAGGAATGTTCCAGTGAAGGAGATGTCACCACTCTTTTTATGCAAAATGGGGCCAAGAGCGCAATTGTGGATTTTTAAATAAAAATCTTCCTTATGGTTCTGGCCAGGTGGCTCAGTTGGTTGGACCAAAAGGTTGGGGGTTTTATCCCCAGTCAGGGTGCATGCAGGAGGCATGCCATGGATGGTTCTGACCGTCACACTCCCTTCCTCTCTCTCTAAAATCAATAAATGTACCCTCGGGTGGGGATTAAAAAATAGACAAATAAAAATATGCCTTGTATAAGAACAATCTTCAATTCTTATCTGCAATAGGGAAGTCTCTCTGTAGCATGCATGCACACATGTCATGTAAGCCGTTCATTCATCTGTGTGTCCGCTTGCAATGCTCTCTGTAACTGAGGGGATGGTTGCTCAGCTCCCAGGTACCCATGATCACCTAATCCATCCCGGGCGGTCAGCCTCGTGGTGTTTAATGCCACATCCGTACGGCTATTGATTCACATTGTAAAGTAGATCACGAGATAATATGTGGCCTTTCTCCAAATCTGTGGCTCAGCCCTTTGAATGCATTGCAACCTCTTGGCAAAGAATTAAATATGCAGCATGAGAAATACATGTACCTGCATCAGATGACCACTCCAAACCTTTAAACCAAGGTTATGTTTTCTACACAGATGAGCCATATCAGCTTTCCCTAGTTCCAACTGCTGCTAGCCCCAACTTCAAATATAATTTGTACATCTGCACATTGCAATTATTTAATAGAGATGGCAAAGACCTGGTCTAAATTTTTAACACACTCTGGTCACTTCCCCATGTTCCACTTTTCCTCGCCATTTATAAAGGCTGGTTGCTCAGTTCAAAGACATCCCACTGTCTTCCTGCATGAAAAATGCTCCGTGCCTGCTCAGGGAGTTTTGAGTATACCCAAGTGCCCAGGTGTTTTAAGCTGCAGTGCACTTTCTGGATTCGTAAATAAGTCCATGTTTAAACTTCCCACTGTTTGTGTTGGATGGCTTTTACCAAATGGAAGAAACGTGGTTTAGTTCCCTTCGTCCCGGAGTAAGGCAGGAGAACAGGCCAAGCTAGGCCATTTCCTCCCTCTGAACTTTCATTCATGTCCAGGGAGGGAAGGGTTTGTGAGCCTATAAAGGAGGATATGACCCGATTTTCTCGATCGTCCAGTCCTCAACTATACACTCCAAGCAACTGGGGTTAATTTAGTAAATATACTTTAAATAAGAATACATAGTATGTTGTAGGATGCTCTGATGGCCCTGAACTAGTTAAAGTTCCAAATTCTAGTACTCTCTCATCTACATTTCTCGTTACTTTCTCTCCCTCACCAGCTTAATGGCTACTACTGAACAGTGCGGGTCTCCAGCTTGGCTGGATCCTTCTCGGGAGAGCCATGCTGAGTCCAAGACCTTTCTTCTCATGCCTGCAGCATTTCATGCACTTCTCACATTGCCGACCTCCCTTTCTGTATCATCCACTAGGACCGTGGTTCTCAGACCTCACATAGGTTTCAGAGCTATGCACGGCGTGTGGAAATGCAGAGCCCTGCAAACCTCTGATTCTGAAGGTCCACTGATGGGTATCTATCCATTTTAATGTTTACTCTGCTGAGCTGAGCACTCTACTGGGATGAAGACAACATTATTATTTAGTAAGGGCTTCGCTCAAGCATTAAATTATTTTTTATCCCTAAAGATAACTAACTGGGGAAAATGAAACACGCATTAGCTTATCCAGCCACACAAATAGAACAACTTGTTAAACAGATCAATGTCTTAAATTGATCAACTGAGTATGGTGTGCCTTTATTTGCTCCCGCTTTTGTTTTCACTCATGGTTTCTATATGTGGACTCAGGGTAGAATGGAAGCACTTACAATAAATCTGGAAAGATGACAGAAAATAAAAAGAAAAGAAAAATAGGTTATATATGCTAAAAAATGCAGTGTGTCTTTATTCCATCACATCTGTTGTGGATAAGACTTCCAAGCTATTAAAAAAAAAAAAAAGAACAAGATGGAAAGGTTATGACTGATACAGCCTTTGTAATTCTGGAGGGCAAAGAAAGTCATTTCTGCATATCTGTAGGCATTCTTTCTGAAATATCATTTTCTTAACCTTTTTTGGAAGCTAAGAATTTTGACATAACATGTATATTGACTTGGGGCACGGCATTTAAAAAGTCAGCTTACTCACTCACTTAGAAGGTTTCAAAGACTATAAAAATACAGGATTTATTTCCATATCTTATTTGTGATTGCCTTGACTTTCTGATATGGTTTCATTTATATTAACTTTTCTCCACTAACTGTAGAAACAGTGCCTAAAAGCTGGTGTTCAGGGATTTAAATATTGAAAAATAATTTAATGCTCTTATAGCCTGAGTTGTGTGCATTAAATAAATAGAGATCAGAAAAAATAATGACCTTGTCTGTGTGGTTCGGCATTTGACTAGGCTCCCACTTTCTGTGTGGGTTAGCTGTCGGAAAAAAAAAATAGACACATTAGCTGCAAAAATATCTCAGATGTGAGCCTCAGAGAAGTGGAATTTGAAAGTGCTACTTCTATACACATCACACAAACACCCACACACATTCAAGCGAGCATTCTGTCTCCTGAATTATCTATGATAACTGCGTGTGTTAATTTAACTTATTAAATCAAAAGAAAAAAAAAAGAGGTTTTGGCCCGTGGAATGTTTGCATCAAATCCCTCAAGCTAGGCAGATGTGTGTGCTTAGGGTGTGCGTTCGACTCCTTCTATCAAAACGGTTTTTACTGATGAACATCAGTGGTCTGTCAAACACTGGGGTTAAGGTAATGATTGGAATCATAAGACCTGACTGTGTTTGTTTGCTACGGTGGACCTAACAGATACCCCAGGCTGGCCAGCTCAGACAGCAGATGTTTATTCTTCCTTGTCCTGCGGGCTGGAGGCTGAGACCCAGGGGTGGGCAGGGCTGGCCCCTCCTGAGGCCTCTCTCCTGGGCTTGTTGATGGCCATTTCCCCCTTGTGTCCTCACACAGGCATCCCTCTGGGCTTCTCTGTCCTCACCTCCTGTTCTTATAAGGACCCCAGTGACCTCAGTTTACCTTAATCACCTCTTTCAGACCCATAGGCAAATTCAGCCTTATTCTGAGATCCTGCAGGTTGGGATTTCAACATATGAATTTGGGGGGCACAATTCAGTTCTAATACTGGTCATGTGCATAGGGACATGGACTAATGGGGACCTATCAGTACAAGGCAGAGATTTCTCTCAAACTGCTTAGCCACATGACTGGTTAAAATGTGCAACATGAATTGTATTCTCTGAATGCTCCCCATTTTAATCACCTTCAGTAAATAAAGTTTAGCCGCCGTCTTCACTTACTTTTATGATTCGGGTAATAATTTCTCCTGCAACCCATCTGTTTGCGTCCGTATCTTTCCTCACAGCGTGCCCACTTCCAGCAGGTACTCCCTAAGGAATATATTTGGAATATAAATTCTTTCTCCCATGTATAAAAAGCCCACCACATCCACCTGCCTTCTAATCTACTACTCTCCTCCAGAATCCCCAGTTTGCAACCTCAGATGGTTTAATTCAGGTAGTTTGGGTTCCATATTACCTTCAATTCTGCAAGGCCCCTCTCGAAAAGTATACAATAAAAGAGAAAACATTCCATGTGATTTCTATTTCCAAGTGTAACTCAAGTTCAGGAAAATCAAACTAGGTCTTAGAGGAGGAGGAAGAGGGAAAGAGGAGGAGACAGGAGGGAGGTAGCAATGAACTGCCTTTCCATGCTTCTGAAATAAGCAGGTGTGAATACAATGGTGCTTTCTTCATTCAATCTTTCTGGAAGAGAGGCATGCCAAGATGCAGTTAGAACTTAGTACCGTATGATTTGATGCAACATTTACTAAATTCAGTGCTTTGCAAAGCACTGAAAATGTAATGATGTCAGAGAGAAAGTTCCAACTGAAAAAGTCATTTTCACTCACTCGTGTGGAATCTGTTAGTTGGTCTCACAGGCATGAATACACACACTTTTCATAAAAGTTTTGTTTCTCTGACTGAAATTATTCCAAAAGCATGTCTTGAAAAAGGTTTACCTTCCGCATGGGAGAGTAAATTGAGTAGCTCAGTGGAAGGACTACTTTCAGATTTGGTTATATGACAATGTTGTCAACACATATAATTCCATAAATTATCACACAGCTGAAGGAAAGTGATCCCATCTATACTGAATTAGAAAGCTGAATATCCTTTTTCAATAACACAGGGAAATTGATCTGTCCCCTGATACACAGGTTTAACTGCTTGCATGTAAAATTATGTCACATGAAATAAAACTGGCTGAAGGGTATAAACAGCACAGAAAGATCATTAAAAAAAATATCCAGGTTGTGAAGTGCTCAGCAATCTCTCACTCTCAATTTCATAGTGAAAGACAAAGAGGATTGTGGATATTAAAAATGTAATAAAAGATTTTACAATATTTAACTTGAAAGAACTCCATGCACAATTGAAGGCTGTTACCTAAATGTATAAAGTCATAAAATAGCCTTTACATTTTAATGAAAGAGATTGGCCATTTCCGATAACACTAAAAGCAGGCATACTCAAGGTCAAGCAGCACTGCTCCTAAACATTTACCAAGATATATCAAAATATGTCCACAATATATTTGTACAGGAATGAGTAATAGGAGTCCATTGTTAGGAAAACAATTCGTGTTTCATCCATAGGAGGAAGCATGAAATAATGGCGATACATGCACACAATGGCCTACTACTTGAAACCAAAAATATATAAACTGTTGATACAATAACATTGATGCATCTTTAAAGAAAAAAGTGCTGAGAGAGCCAGATACAACAAAAACTACAATACTTTTTCCATTTCTATGAAAAGTGAGAAAAAGCAAAGTAGACCCAGGGTGGGAAAAATCAGAATGCTCTGTGTATCTGGGCGGAGGTGTGACCTGACTGGGAATTTCGTGAAGAAGCTGCATGTGGGGCAGTTATGTGTGTCGACAGAGCTTTAGACCACGGGCGTGTGGCCGTCCAGACTCACACACAGGTATGCTCCGTGTTGTGTGCTCCAGCTGGGTATGTACATGTTACCTAAAAAAACACAAAAACGAGTCACAAACAAATATCAGTAATATACGTGCTAAGGTGTTTAGCAATGAGATGTGTAACACAATATAGTGCTTATCTTTAACGATAGATCAGTAGATGATAGATTGATGGATACATAGATAGCTATAGATGATACATCAATAGATAGATAGACACATGATAAACCCGCTAAAGTAAAAGGCGCATTTTGGTCAATGTTACACGTGCGACCACTGAACAGTTTTTCCAATTTCCTAATGTTTCACAATCTTAACGTCTCCACTGGCAAAAAAATAACATGCTGCCAGAGTTAGATGTTAACAAGTTGTAAAGCATAATTCTTCAGTGAAGGCAAGGAAATAGAAAAAAAAAACTTGCAAAAACTACCTAGAAGTCCAGAGACCAGTGCGCTACCTGAATTTTGAGGTGGTAATTGTTGCTTTGAGGGAATCTTCAAACAATGCATACTGACGAGTTGATGAGCACGTTTTTATATGGCTATTGCCACTTAGTATTTATTTCACTGGAGGGAACGGTTTCTACCTTTTCATAACCACAGTGACTAATTGCACATTATGGTACGAGGAAGATTTGTGTTTCTTTGCTCGGCACAGATGTGCAGACAGTGTCTGGGTTTGTAAACTGGAGCCCCATTATGCATTGAAACTTAAATGCATTTTTCAGCTACTTTGTCCATGAACAGAAAAGGATTATTATGACCATGAGTTCCCCTTCCCATTTCCTGATCTCTCAGACATTCTTTAGAAATTTAATGACTGAAACAATTTTGACCGTTAAATTAATTCAAATCCTCTTTTGTAGAAGCCAAACTGGTAATAAATGCACGGCATCCAACTTCTAACGCCCTTGCATCATGTCTTCATCAACATAATAATTAATAATTTAGCTAATCTTGTTGTAAGAAGTGACCACAAAAAAAGAACAAATCACTCAAAAACATGTTACTGGGATGTGCTTACAAATTTGCTTTCTTTTCTTCTAGTGGATATCAGAACCCTTCAGGAAATGTAACAAACTTGAAATCTCTGTGCCAAGACCCTTTCCTGTTTGTTTTGTTGATTAGGTTCCAGTTATAGGTGAGATCATATGGTATTTGTCCCTCACCGCCTGGCTTACTTCACTTAGCGTAACGTTCTCCAGTTCCATCCATGCTGTTGCAAAGGGTATAAGCTCCTTCTTTCTTTCTGCTGCGTAGAATTCCATTGTGTAAATGTACCATAGTTTTTTGACCCATTCACTTACTGATGGGCACTTAGGTTGCTTCCAGCACTTGGCTATTGTAAATTGTGGTGCTATGAACTTTGGGGTGCATAGGTTCTTTTGGATTGGTGTTTCAGAGTTCTTAGGGTATAATCCCAGCAGTGGAATTGCCAAGTCAAAAGGCAGCTCCATCTTTAGTTCTCTGAGGAAATTCCATACTGTTTTCCACAGTGGCTGCACCAGGCTGCATTCCCACCAACAGTGCAGCAGGGTTCCCTTTTCTCCACATCCCCTCCAACACTTGTTGTTTGCTGATTTGTTGATGATGGCCATTCTCACCAGTGAGATCCTTACTTTACGAACGATAAACAAGATTGACCTTAGATTGATACCTAATATTACAGTTATCATCACGATGTTTGCTAGACTCTTAAACATAGAGTTCCCTAAGCAGCATGGTGTTAGTGTCCCTCAAGGCAGGTGAGTATTTCTAGGTTGGCAACGAACATCGTGACAAATGTGGATGCCCCTGCTTTCTGACTTTCTGTGTTTTCCTCAGACGCATGATCTCCTTTCACGGCACGAACCTCCTATGCCATTTGTCTGTCCCTGCTCCCCTTTGGTGGGCTTGTCTTGGTCTCACGCAATGATGATGATATATGCCACTCTGTTTTATTTAACATACCGGAGACTTAAAATGTATTTTTCTGGAGAAAAGAAAAGACAGGCATTATTTTCCTACAAGTAATGAGCTGATAAAAAAGTTATTTAAAAAAAAAATCAAGCACCAAGTATGGGCGATAGCCAATTCCACAATAACTGCCCATAAACCTCATGATCAGAGAAAGCAACTGAATGTTTTGCCGACCTCCTTAATTATTACAGAGACCCCAATATCTGAAAAACTAAACCCAACTAAACTGAGCCCAGCAAAACAAAAACACTGTTGGGCCAGCAAAGCAGTGTAGAGAAAGTTCAATGTGAACCTTAAATCTGGAAGTAATGAAATTAGCTTGGTGGCAAAGAAAATTTATACATACAGTATGATTTTAATGGAAACTTTTCTATTAACTTCTTCTGTGCACCATTTAATTTTTTCAGAGAGAAGTTTGCCATGTACCTTTATGTGAACATTTTGCTTGAGATATACATATTACTGCCGATTATATATCCTTACTTATATTTTTATTTCAGGCTCTCCATTCACATCTTTGACTACATCAATCTAAATTTCTATTTTCCAGAGTGAAAGTTAAATCATCCCTGTGAAAACTAAGCTTTTCTCTATTTAATAATCATGCATGTATGTTTACATTTCCCATATATTTATGTTTTTTAAGATAGGTTATATCACACTGCACATGTGTGTGTGCACACCTGTGTGTGGGAATGAAATGAGATGATGTATGTCAAAGTTTTTTTTAATTTTTAAAATGACTTTATTTATTTATTTTGAGAGAAAGGGGAAGGGAGAGAGAAAGAAAGGGAGAGAAACATCTGTGTGTGGTTGCCTCTTGCATGTCCCCTACTTGGAACCTGGCCTGCAACCGTGACATATGCCCTGACAGGGAATCGAACCGGTGACCCTTTGGTTCACAGGCCAGCACTCAATTTGTCCACTGAACCACCCCAGCCAGGGCAATGCCAAAATATTTTGAAACCTAGAAATGCATAAATCGGCACTCATATTCATGGATGAAGACTATGAAGCTCAGACAGGTCAAGTAACTGTCTTGTGAGAGTATTGTCTAATTTCTCTCTCTTTGTAACCATGAAAAAGTCACTGACTTCATGTTTGTATAACATGACTACAGGTGCTTGAGAGAGTACCTCCCATCTGCTGACAGCAGTTAATTATGACAATAATTATACACAAAGGTGATGACTACGAGGTATCATGTGAAGTGAGGAGCATGTCTTCCGGGTGACCCAAAGGACTTGTCCTTCGGGAATACAACACCCCCAGAGTCCATGGCTTCCATAAATTGCTATCATTGCTTCACAGCCATTATTAAAAACACCCAAATAGCACGTATTGGATTTATTAATAATGGTTTGATAAAGTGGAATAGGAACATAAAACCAGCATGTGCTTTCCACAGTGGAAATAAGCAGGATGATGCTCTGGAGAACCACTGTTAATCAGTGTAAAACGTCTAATCAATATAAACTTTTGAACCCCTAATTTTCAACGAGAAATAAGACCCGTCCGCCACAGTAACTGAATTAATTTCAAAATACCGCATCTCACCCTATAATGGTTTCATACAATATTACATTTAATATCAATTGGCATTCAAAGGGAAAGGTTTTAAAATACCATTTTATTAGCATGGTACTATATAATTCTAAAATAGTCCATAATTCTGGCAGAGTACCTAATTTATGTTTAATCTCATTTAAAACATTCCCCTGAATAAATTAAACTCTGAAGGAGCTATTGAAATTACGTCTTTGAAAGATAAACGGAATTGGGCTGTAGGGACATGGAATGGCTGTCCCCCATTTGGCCATACGTTTTGAGTGTGGTCACGTCTGCAATCGATAGGAACTCAATTACTACAAATAATGGAAATCGTCATTCTTTATTCCGGGCGTGTCCTAGGCTTGCAGGATTTATTAGGCTTTATTAACTAAAAAGGAGATTATAGGATTGTAGGTGAAGGTGTTATTATTTCAGAATCGAGAACGCTCAGGTCTGCAGATGAATATTTATGGAGGAGGAAGGAAGGGTTGGTGCTGAGGATAAACTCAGCACACAGTGCACCCGTCAGAGGGCAGAATCATCGGGATGATGCTCAGGAAGAAGTCTGCGCTGCCCTGGACAGTGTGGCTCAGTGGTTTGGAGTGATGTCTGTGCACGGAAAGGTTGCAGGTTTGAATTATGCTCAGGGCACATGCTTAGGTTGCGGGTGAGATCCTTGGTCAGGATTTGTATGGGAGGCAAGCAATTCATGTTTCTCTGTCACATCGATGTCTCTCTCTCTTTCTCTCTCTCTCTCTCTTTCTCTCTGTCTGTGACTAAACTCAGTGAATGTATCCTCGGGCAAGCATAAAAGAGAAAGACAAAAAAAGAGACGTTTGTTCTCTGGTGGGTGGTAGACTTACAGGGGTATCACGTTGGAAGTTATATACATGTCTAAACTATGCTGTACACTTGAGGCTAATGAACTATTATATGTCAACTGCAATAAAAAAATTAAAATTGAATAAACACCAAAGGAAAAAGAAGACTAGAGACAGCACAGTGGATGCATGGCCAAGTGTCCTGGGTCACCTCCCGGGATCGGGGGCTTCCTCTAGGACCTGCGCACGGAACTTCATCTGCTTGAACTTCAGTCCACAGCAGGTGCTTGAATAATGTTCAATGTCTTCTTATTGTATAATAACGATGAGAAAACATAGTAAAGAACAACCTCACCACCTGCCAGGAGCCCTGCCTGTGCGGCGTCTGCATATTCCTTTGGGGGCCTTCTCTGTGGGTTCAGTTTCTGCCCACCTCCCACAGATGAATGCGGGGCATCCACCATCATCCAGGTGAGTGAGTGAGTGAGTGTGTGTGTGTGTGTGTGTGTGTGTGTCTGTGAGCACCCAATGAAGTGTGCAGCAAAGAGCAGCACATTCCAGTAGGGGCACCAGTGAGAAATAAATATCTGAACTAACTACACCCTTCACTACATTCTCTTTGGAATTCCTACTCCATGGGTGGTGGAAGGTTCCTGAGACCTGTTCACTATGCTGGGTGATCGAGTTTGTATACATATCTATCTAAAAGGTCACACCGTGGGCTTCTAAACTCTGCTTGCTCATGGGCATGGCCCCAGGGCAAACTGCTCTGTAATACTCACATCCTGGGCATCATCAGCTGTAATTAAGTATCTAATACAGAACGTCAATGTTCAGATCAGATCAGATAGTATCTGTAGCAGCAGACTCATAGGATACAGTCAGTATGAGATTCAATTATGGAAAATGCTCCTGATGTTTCCGAATTTCCATGAAGAAGCTGTTTTCCACGCCACAAATAATTCAGTGAAGAAACCCAAGACTCCTTTTGGGGGCCCAAGAACATGCATTCCTAACACATTTCAGGGGATGCTGAGCTTTGTGGTCCAGGAACCGTACTTGCAGAAGCCCTGGGTGAGTAAATGAGTTTTGAATCATTTTTAAATCCTCACTTGAAGATATCTTTATTGACTTGAGAGAGAGAGAGAAAGAGACAGAGAGACAAAGAAAGAGAGAGAAAGAAAGGAAGAAAGAGAAAAAGAGAAAGAGAAAGAAGAACATTAATGTGAGACAGTTACTTCCCATATGCATCCACCCAGTCTGGGGATCGAACCTGCAACCTAGGTATGTGCCCTGACCCAGGACCGAACCCACGATCCTTTGCAATACAGGATGACAGCTTCAACCAACTAAGCCACCCAGCCTGGGCAATTTTGAAGCATTTTAAAAGTAAAAATGATAACATTTCATCCAACAAATATACTTAATGTTTTCCAAGACTGTTAGGTATAACTTGCTGACTAAACTGGGTTATTTCTTAATGAGAATTAAACAAAAACAACATCCTCACACACTGATTTTTTTTTTTCACCTCAGGAAACATAATTTGTCAACACATGAAATGCATAAATAATATCCAGCAAATAAGAGTTCTGAAAAGGGACGGCAATAGTAATTCATGTTGTGGTTTATTTAAAAGATGTTGCTGAAAAACACAGTTGACGAGGTTTCATCCTAACAATGTCAAGCAGCAGTGAGTTCTTTGCGCACACCTGTTGAGGACACAGGCTTGGTTAGCATCTGGTACAAAGAGCAGGTTTTGAAAAGCACGTCCAAAAACGCCAGCGACCGGAGCACATTGCTAAGTAAATAAACGCCCAGAAGGGGCATTGTTTGAACTGCAGAGCACACGTCAGTACCCACGATGCAGTACTCCTGGTGCTTCTGCCTGGGTGGTCTTCTAAGCTGCTTCCTGATCCATGCCGTGGGGGTTGCTTCCCCTCCTGAAGATAATTTCACAGCGCCATTAACCCGGCTATCATGTCCCCTTTAGCGGTGAAGCTCATTGCTGCGTCCTATCGTTCCAGATGCAGAAACACCCACGGCTTTCTGAAATGCAGAATGCACGCACAGCAGACCCTCCTCCTTTCAAAGGTCATCTTCTGTTGGATATTCACGTCCGGCTTCACGGCAAAAAGCCGTCCTCTTCACGTTCCCGCCAGTCGCTAGCGCTCTGCTCTGTCATCTACAGAAACCTCCGTCATTGTGATGGGGTCACACTATTCAAATAGTTGCTGGGACACCATCCAGGTTTACTTCTTTAATGACGGTGTCTAGACCCGACGCAAGGTGTGCCGGGCCCACCAAAACCTGGTCCACAGCACACCTGGGCAGGTGTGATGGCCGAGGTGTCTTGTGTCGTTTTGTTCAAGTTGTGGTTCTTTCCCTCCCTCCTCACAGGTCTGGTTCCCTATTGATGTGTGAGGATGTCTTTGGGGCTCTTACACCCCTGGCCTTCCACTCAGGGGGCTCGGCTTCTTTTCTCAAAGTCTGTGTTTTAGGGCGTCTTCTTTGGTGGAAATTCATATTTTCCCTTGGCAGCTGGGCAATGTGTCTAAAATCTGTCCAATTTCTGGCTCCTCCCTCCGTCTCCTTCTTTTTCTGTCTTCGCCACCAAAATACCCCTTCGTATTTCTGCTTCGAACATTTGGGGGTGGTGACGGTCTGGGTGAAGTCACTCCTGCCTCAGTGCACAATCTGTGTGCATGCAGGATCCTGTGTGCGGACCCAGGTCATCCTCATTTCCTGGGTGCTGAACCCTTGACTGTAATTGATATGTTCCCAACGGGAATGTTAGCCGTTGGTTCATTCACCAAACCTGTGTTTACAAAACCTGGGTTCCGTCTTAGAAACGATCACGAAGATGAACACAAGTTCCCTCTATTCTTGGAGGTCGTATTTTACTGGAGAAAGTCAGAAAACAATCAAACAAGGACTTAGCGAAAGCACTCTCGTTTTTTTGAAGTTATTATCTTGCATTTTTAGAGATATTTCCCGACCTGTTCTAATTGTTACTGAGAAAATGTTTTTGCCAAACTGTGACAGGAATTCTTTTCATCCGCATGATAAAAACGTAACCCCCTGGGAATTTCCACGTCTCGAGCTGAGCTCCGTGGAAATTAACACTCCCGTGCGGGCCAGCGTAAAAATCATGCTCTTGGAAAAAGGAATTCCTTAAAGGGAAATTGGATTAACTTACTTCCTAGGACTTGTTAACTTGCTGGGACCCTTCCCCCGGTACCAAGGGATTATGCTAATGGTTTCCCGGAACATCTTGCATAGCTAATGAATAGCCATTCCCATTTTGCTGTGTCCTGAGCTTCCCAATAAAAACCCGGCTAAGCCACGCTCGAGGCTTTTTTCCTAGGATGAGAGGAATCAAGCCACGTGGCCCTGGATTCCTTCCCCCCGCGTGTCTCAGTGTCTCAGTGTGAGATTATTTCACGCATTCGGTTACGGTCACCCACGGGTTTCGGCTGGGACGAAATCCTTACGACACCAAACTAACACGCAACAGTTCGATGTCCCTGGAACTATGTTGCTTTCTGTTCATCGAAATGCTGACAGCGTTTTACATTCCTTACTGCACAAATTTCCAGTGACGCGTTCAGTGTCTCGCAAACTGTCATTAAATTAAAAACAGAAAAAAACTTAAATGAGTACTTTGGAACTGAGACTGTTTGAAAACCTAAATTAATTTTCTGTCAACAGCAAATTCATCCAATGGGATATACCCTGAAATGTTTGCAAGCCTGTTCCTATCCATAGCAATGAATAATGCTGTTTATTCTGTGGCATCAGAGATCACACCAAGCGTCCCGTTTTCTGGGAAGACATCGAAATGCATGAAAATAATGCATGAAAATAATTCTCATGGAACTTGAGGATGAAAAACTGTTAATATCCATTTAAATTTCCTTGTTCTAAAATTAAAAGGACAAATCATTTGAATGGTGTGTTCTCTTACAAACCTTCTCAGGAGTAAACAAAAATAAATCAGAATCCCATTTCACAGCATAGAATAAAGAAATGCACACCGACAAAGTAACAGTTATAGGGCTTTTAAAATCCTAGCAAAGAAGTGCTAAGTTTAAAGTGCTGGTCTTAGATGGGAACCAGGCATGCGTAATTACGGGTAAGAGGCTGTGTACTATCTCACATTGCTCTCAAATGCTGCGGAAGGAGCGGGTTAGGACGTAATTGCTGTCCGAATATATACTATTGATAACGCCCAATAGTTTAAGAGCCAGTGCACACAGTCCGATGTTCACCAATTATCTGCTACAAGTATCCAAGCTCATCATTGTCAGCCCAATGCCTGTGATATTTCTATTAGTCTTGTTGACTTTCTTAGCTGGATTAGAGCTGCCAAGGTGTTCCGTTGTTAACCCTTTAGCCAGAGGCTGACGTAGTGAGAGCTGTATAAATAATTTTTTCTTCTTGGGGGAGGAGGGAGGTGGGGAAGGAGGTGGGATTGGAGGGGGATGGGGAGGGGAGAGGATGCAGATAACTGTAATTGAACAACAATAAAGTAATTATTTAAAAAAATTTTTTTCTTCATCTACTTAAAAAATTTTTCTCTAATTTAGAATGATTAACTCAAGTCTTTATTCTCTGTATTCATTTATTGCTTTGAGAATCAAACCATTCATCTTTGTAATAAAAATATTCTTTCTTATTTGGGAGGAGAAATAAAGAACAGACCTATCTATATTTAAAAAAAAAAAACATTTATTCAAAAGGAGAAAACTAAACAAAGAACGTATTTTAAAAGACAGAAGTCTATAAAAATTTCCTTAGGAAACTGTTTGTTCCTGGAAAGATATTTCTAGGAAACTTAGACAAGTGGAGCTGATGCTAGGAAGGAAAGAATTTGGCATTAATTTAAAGTGTTGTCAGTGGGAAGAAATCTAATACAATTTTAGATGATTTGTAAAGCAAGTATTTTTATTTCAGCAGGGATATAGATGCATTCATCATAAATAGAAACATAAAAGTTCCTAGGCTTAACTGAAAGTTCAGAAAAGCCATTGGGCACTTTTTAAAAATACAACTCAAGCTATGTAACTTAGTAAAACTTAGTAAAAACTTATGTAACTTAGTAAAAGAATTTCTTAGACTTGCAGATGGGGTCATCAGTGGAATTTTTTAATTGTTTATTTATTTATTTTTAGAGAAAGAAAAAGAAGAAGGGGGGTGTGAATGAGAGACAGAGAGAGAGAGAGAGATTTGTTGTTCCATTTATTGATGGATCGTTAACTGATTTTTGTATGTACCTTGACTGGGAATTGAACCAGCAACCTTGGTGTGTCAGGATGATGCTCTAACCTACTGAGCTACCCAGCCAGGGCCATCGTTGGAATTTTATACAGGCACAAGCTGGACACTGGAGCAAGACATTTGTTTACAGAACCAGAACTGTCTTTACGTACTAACTATATATCTAAAATCTATCTAGTGTCACGTCAGAGCTCTGTATTTTTCTCACTTTCTGACTGGACCTACTTAGCTAACCACCTCCCTCACCTAACTCTTTAGCTCTCCTGTTTCCATTAGTTACAATGCCCTCTCACCCAAGCCTTGCATTTGCTCAGGGTTTTCACATCAGTTACGTACTTGCTAGCTGTCTCAGCCTGTGCAGATGAGGACAAATTAGGTGCAAAGCAAACACTGGACCTCAGTTGGGTCGACATCCAGGTTTCTTGAAGTGGGTTTAAATTCTTTGGTTACTTATAAGTTGGAGATATTAGAACCTACATCAAAAGATATTGCACAGCCCTGGCTGGGTAGCTCCGTGAGAGTATCGACCCAATACACCAAGGTCGTGGGTTCGATCCCTGCTCAGGGCACACACAAGAATCAAGGCATGCATCAATACGTGGAACAACAAATCAATGTTTCTCTCTCTCTCTCTATCTTTCTGCCTTGCTCTCTCTTCTCTCTCTACAAGTTAATAAACAAATTAAAGAATTCGAAAAGAGACTGGTGTCAATAAGATGAAATGGAAATGAAGCACGCAGTTCAATTTTATGACGATCAGTCAACACGCACCCACGGCAGGTATCATCACCCTTGCACAGTAGGGGGCAACAAAAATGAACAAGGGCATAAGTCATTAAGTGACCCGAAAGCAGATGTGTACGGACACGTTGGGACATGAACGTCTTCCCATGTTCAACCGAGAGCCCCTCCCCTTCCTTTCCCTTTTTCAACGGACGCAACTGTGAGTTCGGGGAGATTTCCTCCCTGACCTGTACAGGTGTGGTAAGCTCACTCCACCTGAAGTGCTCTAAATCATGCCATCTTGCCCATGGATGCAGATGCTGCCCCTAAAACACCCTCTGGGGCCCTGGCTGGTGTAGCTCAGTGGACTGAGCACAGGATGGGAACCGAAGGGTCCTGGTTCGATTCCCAGTCAGGGCACATGCCCGGGTTGCAGGCCAGGTCCCCAGTGAGGGCCATGTGAGGAGCAACCACACATTGCTCTTTCTCTCCCTCTCTGTCTCCCTCCCTTCCCCTTTCTCTAATAATAATAAATAAATAAAATCTTAAAAAAAAAAAACAAACACCCTCTGGGGTCAGGGTGTCTTTCTAGGGGCATAGCTTCCTGTCCCCACCTCTCCATTTCCAGCCTGTATGGTCCCCAGGACTGAACCCGCGTGCCCCACAGAAATGTCCACTATGAAGCTGATGGCGCTGAGTCCAGACTATCACCCCTCGCCGCTGGCTTTGACGTCATGGCCGACGGCCTGAGAGCAGGCGCCACGGAGGATGGTTTTCTGAATTGTGATGTGAACACTTTCCTCAATAGCCATTCTTTCCGTCCAAGGGAATATCAGGAAATTCATCGCCATCCTCGATTTTTACGAGGCATGTCTAATACAGTAATGATAAATGACTGGGGCAGGTCAAGCACATGACAAACATGGAATAACTATTACTGTCATGAGTACAAATTCGCAAATGACCTTAGGTGTATAAGGAAAAAAAAAATCAAGACACATCATTTTTACTGAAAACTCAGCATGAAGGGAAAATAATACAGTAAGGAGGTCTGCATGGGAACTCCCAAGCCACAAATAGACCAGATTCAAGGAATGCAACAAAAAAAATGTGTTCATGAAGCACTGCTTATTTTATGCATTATGCATATAATTTTAAATATTTTATTTTTATTTATTTTTATTTATTTTTAGAGAGAGGGGAAGGGAGGGAGAAAGAGAGGGAGAGAAACACCCATGTGTGGTTGCCTCTCATGCGCCCCCTACTGGGGGCCTGGCCTGCAACCCAGGCATGTGCCCTGACTGGGAATCAAACCGGGACCCTTTGGTTCCCAGCCCGCGCTCAATCCACTGAGCTACACCAGCCAGGGCTACACATATAATTTTAGATCATAAGGCAGAAACCCAACAACCAAATGTCAAGTGTGGATATTAATGACCAATTATTTGCATGTAGGACTTCTCTATTAAAATGCCATCCTATTGAAAATATCATTGGGATTATAATAGTGATTATATACATCTTTTTCACATTCACCTTTTTGGGCAATGTGTCACCCGAGAGCATTTGGGTGTGTCCACAGACACACACGCACATACCACGTCTCTGGGAATATTATGAATATAGGTGCCCTGGTCTACCCTTATGCACAGTTTCACTTTCTGGGCCTCCAGCACCCATGGTCAACCACAGTCTGAAACTACTCAACAGAAAATTCCAGAAAGAAACGATGGGTGAGTATTCCATGGCGTGCTATCCTGACCAGCACGACGGAATGTCTTGCTGTCCTTCTCGGTCCTTGCCAGGCATGAACCATCTGTTTGCCCACAACCTCCATCCTCTGCCTCCCTCTACACTCCCTGCCTGGTACCCCTGAGTGGTCACTTGCCCTTAGCAAGGAAAGAAGTTTCCATGCAATATGTTTCTACCAATTCACAGAAATCGCTATTTCCTCTAAAACATTTGGGGCGTTGAGAGGGCTTCCCGGGAAGCAGAGGATATTTCGGAGACAAAAGCTCTTACAGAATCAGCCCTGGCTGGTGTAGCTCAGTGGATTGGGCGCGGGCTGGGAACCAGAGGGTCCCGGTTTGATTCCCGGTCAGGGCACATGCCTGGGTTGCAGGCCAGGTCCCCGTGAGGGCCATGTGAGAGGCAACCATACATTGCTGTTTCTCTCCCTCTCTTTCTCACTTCCTCCCCTCTCTCTAAAAATAAATAAAAATAAAACCTTTAAAAAAAAAAAGCTCTTACAGAATCATACGGTAGCTTCCCCCCAAGCGCTTGCACTTCTGCACGCCTTAATTAGGTTTCAGATTATTCACACCCTATAGCAAAGGCATACTATTTCATTAATGATTATGAATATATACCATGACGTTACAGGGGGTGAGGGCTAGATGCCATTTCATTACTTATACACGAAGCTGCTTTCAGCTTTGCGTTTGGCCCCGACTCAGAAGCTGAAAGATGTGAGAATAGAATGAGCATCGTGCGGGATGCCGTGACAGCTTTGATGGTGGGGGAAGTAGGTGGCCCACAGCCCGCAGCCTGCCTCCGGAGACTGAATCCCAAGGGGATCTCAGAGTGTGGCTAGGATAGCAAATGCACCCGTGAGGGAGAGAAATCCAGACTCTGAAAGAGCCGGCTGTGCCAACGGGAGCCAATCAATGGGGACCCATGTGTTGATGGGGAAGGGGACAGGTGGATGTACGGGAGGTGATGGCCGTGTTAACTAGCTTCCTCATCACCATTTCACAATATGCGCGTGCACCGAATCGCCACGGCGTGCTTCTTAAATACATGCAGCTTTTATTTTGCAGCTATACACGGACCACGCTGGGAGAGACAAGAACAAGAAAAACAGATCTTTTTCATATTTTGTCTTTTGAGTTCAAATTTTAAAAGTTACCCTAGAATAACTTGCCCCACTGAAGGAAAGTGATGGGGACTGCACTTCCTACGTACTTTGGTAGCCCGAAGCCCGAGATGTGGCGATCCCAGAGTTTAGACCCCAGAAATGCTCCTCGTGGCTGCGAGTGGCTGTCGTTCCCTAGCCGTGCTCTCTGCAATTGTTCCAGTTGAGCTGAAGAAACCTTCACCGAGGATTCCCTTACATTGTGAGTTCATTCTGCCCCATGTCTGTCTAACCCCTGGTAGATCATCTCAGCATGAAGACCACCCGTTAAACATTATGCTTTCAGATATTACAGAAGCCGCTTTTCCTTTGATACGTTTATGTTCTACCTTTAGCTAGCAACACTTTTTATAGTCCAGGCAGCACAAATGGATTTCCATATCGTCTGTTTTCTTCATCGTGTGTGATTTATCCTCACTTGACCCCAAAACACCCTCAGACCCCTCTCCCTTAGACTATTGGAGGGACATCATAGATGTAGTTACTAATATATACAGTAAAAACAATATGTAATAAATACATTTTGACCTATCAGTAATGAATATCAGTAGAACTCAATTTATATTATATATGTAAATATATACATTTAAATAATTTCTGCAAGTATCATCTAATATATCTTTAGATATACATGTATTATATACAATTTATATTTACATATGCATCTATAAAATCAATGCATATTTACATACACATAGAAATCATATGTAACATGCATTTATACAATTTTACAAGTGCATGCATATGTAAATACACTTGTATATATACTTGTACAAACTTCATAAATATATGTGTTATATAAATATGTAAAATAATACATATTGGAAAATGATCAAAAGAGGCACAAGGTAAAACACCCTGATTTGATATGTTTTTACATCTCTTCAGTTTGTTTTCCGGCCTTTTCATATTCAAAGAACAAAATCCCAAATGCTAAGGAAAAGTCAGATAATTTACATAGGGACACGGTTGTGTCTGCCAGTAACGGATGAACGAGCGCTTTCTTCTACAAATAGCAAAAATAACACAGTCATTCCTTGAAATTCCAGCTTCCTGATAAGAGAAAGCAGCTGTATTTTTACAGTTTTATACTCACGCTAAGCCCATCAGCAACGTCGTAAATGTCCCAGAAAAATGCATCTTTTCATGTATATTTTTGGTTAACGGTGATAAAAGTGGACATACATTTTGAAAAAAAATCTAAAAAAGGAAGTTCATGAACAATACACTAAAATGGATAATTCTTTTAAAATTCCCATGGAGTATTTTGCCTTGAAAAAAAAATAATAAGGCACTTGGCACCAGCCAAATGTCATGCTTACTTAATATGATGAATTTTTAAATAAAATTAATTTGTTAATGCTATTTGCAAATGTTTCACTGGAAAACCAATGAGTATTGCCACTTGGATCCTTTCCCACAAAGGAAATCACACTGCAGTGAGCATACGCCAAGTCTCCACATTTTTAAAAATGTTTATAATCCATGTGTTATAATGAGAATCCTTTTAAACCTCAATCTTGTTAAGGCTGCATTTCACTGTGTCACAAAGTAGAAATGAAAGATGGTGGTGAGTAAACTTCCTTCTAAAAATACGTTATGGATTGGTCAACCTCAAACAGTAAATTCTCAAGGTAGAAAACCTGAGACCTGGAGGAGTGTATAACGGAAGCAAAAAATTCACACATAACGCATAACATAGTTTGGCCAGGGCATATGCTGTAGTTATTTCTCTTCAACACTTTTCTATGAACTTGTATGTGGACAAATGCAATGGAAGGTAACATTGTACAGTTCCCTCTTATACCTGCTTGCTGCTTTTCTACCTGTGTGTAACCTACCTACTTCCTGTCCATCCACCACCTAGCGATCCAACATCTATGTATCTATCATCTATCTGTCTATCTACCAATCTATCATATGTCTATCCAATATCTATCCATCCATCCATCCATCCATCTGATGGGTCTAATTCTAGGTGGACTAGCTTAAGTACAGATTTCTGTTTGAAACTTGGGTTAATTATAACAACATAGTATAAGAAAAAAAATATGATTCTGGTAATCAGTGTGTCCCTGTGTTTTGTCTCTCATCTATTTGTGAGTGCACACCTTATAATACTTAGTCCTTCCCACGTGCCTTCTGGATAAGGAGAACCTAAAATTCTAAACTCCCCTCCAAATGATGCTCCTAAATGACATCTTCTTTAATGCAAACTACGCCCCTTATGTATTTTCTGTTGTCAATGGTATCCTCATGTTCCTTCTCGGGTAACATTAAAAAATTATACTTGTTAAAATTTTTCTACAATCCACTGAAAACTTCTTTGTAGTGTCTTTCAAATGTATCTTTTACTTTTTTATCTACAGAATTTTAGACATTCAGAATTTACTCCCTGTTCTACCAAAACAAACTTTGGTCTTTTTCTATCTCAAGTATTTCCACTCACTAGTGTTATTTTTATATTCCTCAAATCCAATTTTTATCACATCATAGTTCCTTGATCAAAATTACTCATTTTTTTTGTTTCGTTTCAAAACAAAATGTATTCTCCTGTGAGTCAACCCTATTTTTAAATTAATTTTCTGCAACTTAGTGGGTGTCGAATTTGTAATAATAGGTGCCTTTCCAGTGGACGCAGCTCTCTGAATACCGTCCCTAGCTCGCAGGCGGTCATTGCCCCTCCTTGTGGAGGTATTTACCATTTCAGTCCTCATATTGCCAAGCCGGGACACGGTGGCTCTTGCCTGCGTTCCAGAAACTCCCGGCATTAAGACACTCATCCATTTGCACCACTCAGATGGAGAAACATCATCCTCGGCTGGAGAGGGAGAAGTTCCCCACTGCTGATTCAGGAGCAGCATTTTCTGATTCAGTCACCAGGAGAAACGCAATGACAAATGAGATAAGAGGACTCACATTCTTTTGCAGGCATTTAACCCTGACATCAGAGACCCAAGACGGCAGACCCCAGGCCCCTTCTGGCTGCTGTTCTGCCTCCTCCTGAGCTTGGATTTCTCTCATGATTGTTCTGATTAAAACACAGAAGGATTTTCTTTTCTCTCTTTTCAATCCCTAAAAGTGAAAAAAAAAAAAGGAGACCATTTTTTGGCAGCTCTTTCATAACTATCAATGCCTCCGTGTCGAGGATGTTATGGTTGAAAAACGTTACAATTAAATACACCATATTTTCATGATGAGGGCGTATCCTGAAAGTCTTGGCTTGAGTTCCCTCTAGTAAAGCGAAGACTGAAAGGTGATGTTATATTTCTCTGAGGAAGCAGTAGGACTCCTTTTGAAAGAGAAAGTAGACTTCTCTATGAACAGCGAAGTAACAGGTTTCCCCTGCCTGTCTAGACGGGTTCTGGGGTGACACGGAGGGATGCCTGGTGAGTGTCATCCTGCCAGGTGGCCCGCTCCAGGTTTTCTGAGTCCATTTACGTCAAACTGACCTGGCTCCGATGGAGCCTCGCTGTGCTGCTGCCTGTCACAGGGCACAGTGACATGGTGCTTTGGCACATGCTCAACACAGACTTCCAGAACGGCACAGGGTACGGATAGGAAATTTAGGGACAGATTGAAGGTCCAGGAACTATCCTACAGCACAGAGAGAGGTCATTGAAGGCGCACATGAGTCTTAACATTTCCCTGTGATTTTGTAGAAAATGGTAACCATAGATATGGAATAAAACACCACCGCGTTTCACACTGGGGGAGTCAAATGCAATGCATACATAAATGCAAATTTATGTATATAGCCTCTATTGCTAATCTATTTGATATTTTACTCCTCCTTACTATATTTTAGCTCAATTGATCCTTCTTAAGCTATTTGCTCCTTCTTTTAACTCTATGGATTTTAAGGCTCTGTGATGAATCTAAAGTTGTTCGCACAAATCTCAAGCTTATGACACTCTCGCATAAAATCTTTCCTGACAATTATGCCTCTTCCCCGATGCAGCGAAAACCTTTGAGTGTCCAAATGTGCTTATTGCCCCTTCTCTTTTCAAGTGACTCTTTCTTTCATTTTTGGTTTCAACAAAAGTTGAAGTCCAAACACAAACAATCACTGCTTTGTAGTTTACGTTTATTGATGTATATGCCCACATTAGCCCTTTGCTAGCCCTCTTAATTGTGTGGCTTTTCCATATCCATCCGTAATTATTATCAGGAATCCTCCTTGGTAGTTCCTTTCTTGTGCTTGTCTGCAAATGAGAAATGCCATCAGCTTTTGTATGAAAGCATCTTTGTTTCACAGTCATCTTTGGAAAAATGTTTTTGCTGGGTACCAAAAACATAATGTTCAGCACTTTAAAAATGTGATTTTACTGCCTTCTCCTTCTTTTGTTTATTTTGACATCAGCAGGAGAGTTAAGTCCCAACTAGATCTACACCAGAAACTCTGGTCATGTATTCCAGGAGAATGGTGTAAAAGTATTTTTTTAAAGATTTTATGTATTCATTTTTAGAGAGAGAGGAAGGGAGGGAGAGAGGGAGAGAAACATCAGTGTGTGGTTGCCTCTCACATGCCCCCTACTGGGGTCCTGGCCCGCAACCCAGGCATGTGCCCTGACTGGGAAGCGAACCGGCAACCCTTTGATTCGGAGACCAGTGGTCAGACCATTAAGCCCCACCAGCCAGGGCTAAAAGTGTTTTTAATAGCATTGAAAAATGGTACAAACCCAAAACACCCTAGTGCGCACCAATAGAAGAATGCATATAAAGACTGTTATACTCACATAATGGAGCATTACACAGCATTGAAAAGAAATCATCATAACTACTGTGTACTTCTAAACATGAATAATTGTGTTTATTGATTAGAGAAATTCTTCCTGAAAATATAGAGCATGATTCTATTTTAACGAATTCAAACTCTATGTACACAATGCACACATTCGCATGTACACATATTTGTATATGAGTACACATGTATGCATGTACATATGCATGCATATATACACATGATTATGTACATGTGTGTGTACAGTTGTATAAACACAATTCTAAAATGTGAAACATTGCAGTCCAGATAAAGACTTTTGTTCAGTGATTTTTGACTTTAGACATTTCTGCCTTTGAAGATACAACTTGCAGAAGCCAGAGATCCAAAAGATTGAAGCAAATTTGGAAGATAATTAACTGAAATGAGTTCAGAGTTTGCAGTGAAGCAGCTAGTGATGGATTGCCAGGCAGGAAGGTGAAAACGTCAACTGAACGGTGAGACAGCCAGTCACTGAGTATAAAAAAGGTTATCTTTTTTTTCTTTTAAATGAGAGCATATCTGTTTATATATTTTTTTCCTGCTTAGGAAATCCCTTTGATCAAAGTCACTTTCACTGATGTCATGTCTAAACGACATTGTCAAAATCACAATAAAATGACACAGCTAAAATTGTTTCGCCAACAAGTTCATGCAATTTCCCCACCACCCAGCCTCGGCTTCATAAATCAGATGTCCTTCTTCTGAGGCTTGCCACAAAACAACTAAACACAAAATACAATTTTAAGACAGCAGACATAGCTCACCATCTGCTGAATGATGCTGCATGTTGTAAATTATGACTCTTCCAAAATTAAGGAGATATTGATGAAACATATATGATAGCTTTTACAAAAGACTACCAAGTTAGAAAACTATGTCCACAATGTTGAGAATAATTCCAGAATGTAGGTACTTAAAAAAAAAAAAAAAAAAAAAAGCAGGGCCTGGCTGGTGTGACTCAGTGGATTGAGCACCAGCCTGCAAACCAAACGGTCGCTGGTTCGATTCCCAGTCAGGGCACGTGCCTGGTTGTGGGCCAGGTCAGGTCCCCAATAGGGGGCAAGCGAGAGGCAACCACACATTGATGTTTCTCTCCCTCTCTTTCTCCTTCCCTTCCCCTCTCTCTAAAAATAAACAAATAAAATATTATTGAAAAAGCAGCATAGATCTTACTTTGAAAACATAGTAGATAAGCATGCATGTAGAAACTATATAATTGGGTGCATAAAAATGTGGGATTATTCTTATTTCTTATTAGGTACCAAGTTGTTTTTGTGGACTGAAAACTACTTTCCTTGAACCTTTTACATTTAATCTTCCTCTATCTTTCTTTTTAAATCAGTATAATCTATAACTTTTAATAAACATCTAGGTATAAATGGTCAGAGTTGTATCATACTAAATATGCACATTTATCTTGTCAACCCATTTGTATTTCAAGATAGAGTATAAAATTTACATTGACATTTATCCCTGATGCAAATTAAAGAATAATCTCACTGGGTATTTGAGGTGATCCCATAATTATGGTTCATAAAAGCTGCTCAAGGAAATCTTTGGGACTCATAGTGACACATTAAATTAATGGGTGAGAAATATATACTGTGATTATAACTAGCTTCTTCCCTCTTAGTGGTGTAAAAGAAAGTTCACTAAGAAAACTCTTTCTTCTGGCCAACAGGGAGGCGTAGGAAGACACACCGTGCCTCCTCACACAACCAAAAGAGGGACAACAGCAAATTTAAAAGCAAAAAACAACCACAACTGTAAGAAAATTGAACTGTATGGAAGTCTGACAACCAAGGAGTTAAAGAAGAAACATTCATACAGACCGGTAGGCGGGGCGGAGCTGGGCAGCTGGGAGGAGAGGACTCGCAGCAAAGCGGCAACTGGAGGACCGGGGAAGGCAAGGCGGTGGCTCCTGGACCAGGCAACGTGGCAGCTGGTGGACCAGAAGCTCCCACATTTGTGCGAGGTTAAACTGGGAGGAACACTGGGGAGTGAGACAGACCACGCAACCCAGGGTTCCAGCACAGGGAAATAAAGCCTCAAAACCTCTGACTGAGAAAACCTGTGGGGGTTGAGGCAGCTGCAGAAGCTCCCAGCCTCGCAGGAGAGTTCTTTGGAGAGACCCAGTGAAGGGGAGCTTCCCCAATCTGGCAAAGGAAATAGACTTCCAGGAAGTCCAGGAAGCTCAGAGAGTCCTAAAGACGTTGGACCCAAGGAAGCACACACCAAGGCACATCATTATTACATTAAGCAAGATTAAAGAGAAGGAGCGAATCTTAAAAGCAGCAAGAGAAAAGGAGACAGTTACCTATAAAGGAGTTCCCATAACACTATCAGCTGATTTCTCTAAAGAAACCTTACAGGCAAGAAGGGGCTGGAAAGAAATATTCAAAGTCATGAACGGCAAGGACCTACATCCAAGAACACTCTATCCAGCAAAACTTTCATTTAGAATGGAAGGGCAGATAAAGTGCTTCCCAGATAAGGTCAAGTCCAAGTTCATCATCACCAAGCCCTTATTATATGAAATGTTAGGGGGACTTATCTAAGACAAAGAAGAAGATAAAAAATATGAACAGTAAAATGACAACAAACTCACAACTATCAACAACGGAACCTCAAAACAAAAATGAACTAAGTAAACAACCAGAACAGGAACAGAATCACAGAAATGGAGATCACATGGAGGGTTATCAGTGGGGGAGGGGATGGGGGAGACAGGGAGAAAAGGTACAGGGAATAAGAAGCATAAATGATAGGTAGAAAATGGACAGGGGGAGGTTAAGAATTGTATAGGAAATGGCGAGCCTGGCTGGTGTAGCTTAGCGGATTGAGCGCGGGCTGGGAACCAGACGGTCCCGGTTCGATTCCCGGTCAGGGCACATGCCTGGGTTGCAGGCTAGGTCCCCAGTGGGGGCCATGTGAGAGGCAACCATGCATTGCTGTTTCTCTCCCTCTCTGTCTCCCTCCCTTCTCCTCTCTCTAAAAATAAATAAATAACATCTTTAAAAAAAAAAAAAAGAATTGTATAGGAAATGGAGAAGGCAGAGAACTTATACGTACAACCCATGGACATGAACTAAAGGAGGGGGATGCAGGTTGGAGGCATGTGCAGGGTGGAGGGGAATAAAGGAGAGAAGAAAATGGGACAACTGTAATAGCATAATCAATACAATGTATTAAAGTTAGAAAAAGAGAACTCCTGTATTAAATAGTTATACTGCTGGTGTTACATTTTTTAAACATGCAGGCGAAGAGACTATTTTCCTATTTCAAACAGAAGTATCCATATGGACATTTTGAGTGCTCATAGCAACTGAAATTCTTTAGCTATTTATGGCATGAAGTGCAGACATTAAATTATGTTCTTAGAAACATACCTTTCTTTATGTTTTGACAAGTGAGTGGGATTAACTATTATGGGTCACCAAAAAGATCATGTAAATACGAAAAATGATTGGGGAGGAGAGCAAAATGGTGTTAGGCATTTTTTTTGTGTTTTATGAACCTCCTATGTTTCATAAGTTGATCATTCTGCAATTCACATGACCCACCATACGCACGAGGGTTTCGTACAATACCAAGTGGACCGAAGCTGTAACAGACTAAGCGCTAGTTGTGAGAATGTAAGTCCGTGTTCTCATTTCACATTCTAACACCTTTCCACGAGTGCTCGGGGATCCCAGTCAAAAATGCTATTTATTTTCAACTGAATCCTTCTTGCCACACACACTCCTAAGCCCCTTTGCCGGGTATATTTGATACACACCAGAAATGGTGACTGTTAATATGCAGGCCAACTCTTGGGAGTACAATTTATCTCTGAATTTGCCTTGAACCGGGGGCCTCGACACATTTGTGGCTCCGAAAAAGTCAGTTGCAATGGGATCAGTATTTTTTTTTTTTAGATTTTATTTATTTATTTTAAGAGAGAGGGAAGGGAGGGAGACAGAGAGGGAGAGAAACAGCAATGTATGGTTGCCTCTCACATGGCCCTCACGAGGGACCTGGCCCGCAACCCAGGCATGTGCCCCGACTGGGAATCGAACCGGGACCCTCTGGTTCCCAGCCCGCACTCATTCCACTGAGCTACACCAGCCAGGGCGGGATCAGTATTTTTTTTGAAGATTTTATCAAGGAAGGGCAAAAATGCATCTATCACTAGACACGAAGTTTCATGGTCTTAGGTAAAACGGCGTGGAGTAATTCTGTTCGTGTTGTGAACATAAGGACTTCCGGAGGTGTAGCACCCTGAGGATACCTGGCACTTTCTGTGCTATGGTTGCTAAGGAACAGTCACTTCCTGGCTCTATTCACCATCTTGAGATAATGGATAAGAAAGCCATTGCTTTCCAGGGCAGTTCTGAACTCCAGGGACCCACTGGAGACCTTAGCCATTGAGTGCGGTGGGAATAGACCAGTAACACCTTCATTTGGGTGTGTGATGTCTAGCTGTATGTGTTTATTTGACCAGACCACGTGGTGCTGAAATATCTGTTTAAACACCAACCTGGGTTCGTATGGGAGGGTGTTTCTGGGTGATAGGAACTTCTAAATCTGTAGATTGAGCAAAGCAGATTGCCTTCCTTAATGTGGATGGGCATGACCCAATCCGTTAAGGACCGGGATAGATATAAAAGGCAAGGGAGGGAGAATGCATTCTCTCTCTCTGCCAGGCTTCGGGCAGACTATCAACCTTCTCCTGCCTTTGAGCTTGAACTTGGACTGGAAATATACCATCAGGTCACCTGGGTCTCCGGCTTGCCAACTGCAGATCTTGAGTCTTCTTGGCCTCCATAATCACAGAAGTCAGTCCTAGGATGGATAGAAGGATGGATGGATGGGTGGATGGATGGGTGGATGGGTGGGTGGATGGATGGATGGATGGATAGGTGGATGGATAGGTAAGATAGATGATAATGACAACGATGATGGATAGAAGGGTAGATCTCCTATCGCTTCTCTTTCTCTGGAGAACCTTGACTAATATGATTAACACACAAGAAAACTTTAGGATCAAGTTATCTTAAACTACAAAAAAAAAGAAATGTCACATATCATCACTTAACATTTTCAAAATTGTTTGGTCATTTACGGTTGACACAAAGATTATTTTCTTCTTTTTTTCCTGATATTTAGTGGGCAAAGCCCAGATTTTTGACAAGATGCAAGACAGTTCTATTCAAACAATTGTTCCTTTTCCCTCATTACATTCAAACATCTCCCCACACACAAACATAGCTGAAAAAAAAAAAACTGCTTAAAAATTTCTAAGACTGGAGACTAAATTTATTTTACATATGAATACAAATAATATCGTGCGTGGTTCTAATAGACTCTGAATTTTCAAAGAAGACCTTTCACTCTGTAAATACAGGAAATTACAGTCTGTTTTGTTTTAAAGCTTCTTCCTAGGAAAACCTTACTGTTTAGACTACATTATAGCAAATTCTATCCAGGTTACAAGTAAATTGTATTTGAAGTAGCAGCCCTTTCCATATTACTAAGACTCTAAGAGAGCTAATATTGAGTTTCTTGATAAGCATTCAAAACTAATTTGAATCCTGGAACCTGTCTGAGAGCATCTTCTGCATTTTAACACAATCATCTTTGGCAGGTGAAGGTGAACTCGGATGGGGACTCTCTGTCACTCATTTTATTTTTCCTTAGCATGGAGAAACATGCAGGGAGATTCTTGGATTCACAAGAACAACTCAGGAAAGTGTAGAAGGTTGGCGATAATGAGATTTTAAAAAAGTTTTTAGTTTATATTTTGTCTAGATGCTCTGTCACCTTCAAATAGTAAATTTTCGTTTTCCATTGCCTGTGCTCAATTTTACTGTTTTGGCCATTGAAATGGCATGAACACTTGGTAAGCACTGGCAAATGATGGTGTTCCGTCCTAGAGAAAAGGAGCACTGTGTCACTCAGGATTCTCGAATCTGCCCCCATTGAATCCTGGTTTCAGTATTCGCCGGCTCGAGTAAGAAGCCAAATCACACAGGTACTCAACCCATGGAAGGAACTTGACCCAGTAGATGAATATACTATATTCTTCCACGCCTTTTCAGAAAGGCTATTATCTCAAGAGATGGCCTTAAAGGAACCTATGATTTATGAGTTGCTACAAATAGATCTTTGAAAAAGAGAGAGAGAGGGAGAGAAAATGAAACGCCCTTACAAAACTGTCGCTCCGACCAGACCCGGTGACGGTCAACGCCGTGGCAGCTCCTTCATCGGCAAATAGGCCCATCTCGACTGAACTGCTAGAAAATGACAAAAATTACCATGAACGCTGCACTGCTACAAAACAGCTGCAGGGGCCGCCGGCGAGAGGTGCACAGGTGGAGAACAGGGGACAGACATAGGGGAGGAGAGTGTGGTCTGGGAAGGTAAAAGGAGTTGGGAGCAATTGCCGCGCCAAGAGGAATAACCTCGAATCCTCTCTGTCCCCGCGCCTCTTCATCTTGTTCATGCGATGGAAGGGCACAGGGATGGTTTGCGCGGGGGCGGCCACCACGCTGCGGCTCTGTGACAGCTGAGTGCCTGTCTGCTTGCATCTGTTTCTGATAACTCAGCACACAGCCACCTGCTCCAAGATGCCTTGGAGAACTCTCTTGGCAGGTAGGACATTACCCAGTTCCGTGGGGTTAAAGCTGTCCATTTTTCTGAGGAATTGGGCCAGTCTCTGAGGGCAGCAGAGGGCTTTACAAAAACTAAAAAAAAAAAAAAACAAAATAGCACATCTGGACAGAGGACAGTCTGAACAATGCCATGCAGTGAACCACGCAGTGGACACAGGGATGGTGGGGAAGGACTCTGATACCAAAGGCAGGAATTGGGAGGAGTGCGGGGTGCCGGCAGAAAATATGGCCCACCTCGCCACAGTATTTGGTCTGTTACAGAATGGACCCCTGGAGGCAGAAACAGAATACTATTACCAAATGGACCCCCCGCTTCTCCCGGGGTCCCCTGTACGAGGTCTGCCTTGCCCACCGCCGGGAAATTATGGCTTTCAATGCCAGACATTGGTGAAGAGGAAAGGAATTATTTATTCAAAAGTTATACAAATCTAAGAGTAATGGCTTAGTGTCTTCACTGAGATGCCAAACTTCCTCCCAATAGCTACAAATACACACAAATACCTTCCTCCCCGCTTTGCCCGGTCAGGGGTACCATATCTCAGAAAAAGACATAGAAATCCGTGGCTTAGGTAGCCCCCCGGTTCCTCCCAGTAATCCCTGCTCAGCAGGCAGGCCTCCCACAGTTCCCAACACCATCAGCGGTGTCACCAGGATCTCCAGTTCTTAATCCAAACCCAAGTGGCACCTCCTCATGGCCCATCAGCAAGAGTTCTTTCACCCCTTTTCTTCCCGGCAAGGTCTCTCCTTTATCCTAAGCCACGTCGCAAAAGGGAGCAGCCCAAAGCCGCGTGGTTCTCAACCTTCTCTTAGCTCTCACTCAGGCGCTGTAACCAGGGGGAGCTGCCTCCCAGTTACACCCTGGGTGGAAGTCACTCCCATCCCCCTGGCTCAAAGCCTGGCCACAGCTATTTAACATGTCCATGAAACCAGTTAAAGGTTATAGATATGCTAAATGACCATGCCTGAGGGTAGCTGCAAAACTGTTGCTATGCAGAACAACCCTGAATAGCCCTGCTCCATGCGTCCCATCCCCTAGCTCAGACTTGTGGGGGTGAGGACATCCTATATATATATTTATTATTTCCTGGACACCCTGAGTTCTGGACCGCATTACAAATCCCTATTGGGCCCCCCCGCCTCGGCTGCACCCTGTTATACATTCACAAACTCGGTGTGGTTCCAGAACATTCTCGTCTCCTGAAAAGGGAGCCCATACCCATCTGCCACTTACTGCCTTATCGCCCCTCCCCCTGATTCTGATGAATGATTAACTTTCTATCACCAATGATTCACCTATGGTGGACATTTCACATGAATGAAATCACGTACTCTATCACCAGAATATTTTCCAAGTTTACCTATGTTGTCCTGTGTATCGAAACCCCGTGTTTTTCTGTGGCAACACAATTTTGACATGAACCCATAGAGAGACCAGAAACTGTGGGTGTCCTGCCATTCTGAAGGGAATGGAGTTCGGGACACCCCAAGCTGGAGTGTGCATTGGCACCTCCCGGTCAGGCCTTCCAATGAGACTGCAGCCGAGCCACTTGCCTTGTGACTCATCCCCACAGTCCATTCGAGTTCAGCATCCGTATCCTGCTTCGGATTTATTGAAGGCATAAGAAGATTAAATCTCAATGAATGGAACTGCGCGACGTGGTTCATGCCCCCTTCCTAGAGAAATTTCTCTTACTTAAAAACGCAGCGGTGTCGGCGCAGCCGGCTCACCAGCTGCTCATTTCCGCACGAAATACCGAGGCTCCATCTCCTGTGGAATCGGCATGCTAATGAGCAAGTCCTCCTTGAAGAACTGAGGATGCATTTTCTGAAGGCAGGGAGACAGTGGAGGAATAACCCTCCCAGGAACACTGCAGGGCCAAAGAGTCATCCTTGCCCGTGTTTGGGAAATATCTTGAGGCTCCTATTTAATTAACTTCGGAAACCCTTCCGTCAGGTTCACAGGACTTGCATTTCACTTACTTTGTAAGGAGAACAAGGCCGTTTATAATGCAAAAACACTGTGTGTCTCAGGATTTGACAGCTGGCTAACAGAGAGTCTGCACTGAATAGTTTCAAACCGAGGACACCAGTCCTGGAGTTCCTTCCAGAGCACGCATCCCCTCTGTGCGGCCCGCTTGCATGATATTTTTCCGAATGTGCCACTAATTATTCTAATCACGACAAGCCCTTCCATAGTGGTAATTTGGGAGGAGACATTCGATGTTGAAATACCATACTCAGACCCAAAGTCCTTGATTTATGGCAACCGTATGAAAATGCAAATGCATTGGTCAATAAATACCCAGGGGATCCTGGCTTCTTGTTCCCTTAGGATATGGTTTGGGTCATCGTTTAATTGAAAGCACAGAGACATCTCAGAGATTATTTTACTCAATTATCATTTAATAATGAGTACATGAATGCAAATAAAAAGTACGTCCAAGATTGTATGGCGGGTGGTTGGTTTTTTTTTTTTTTTTTCTTGTTCAGATTCAGAAGTCTCATTCCCATCACTACTATTTGGGTGAGTGGACAAAAGGGGGTGGGGAAAAGCTAATAGGATGCAATATTTTTTCCACTGAGGCTGTAGGAGCAGCGTGAGGGATGCTAGGACAGTGGGAGAAGTTGTATTTGCAAATTTCTGCACTAGAGTCTGGAATTAAGGTGTACACCCGGCAACAGCGCCATACCATCTTTGCTTTTGTCAGGTTCTGGAGATGAACTCAACATGGAAACATTTATACTTCGTCTTATACGATCCGTCCTTTCGGTGAAATTTTATCACAGAATTAACACGTGCACACAGAACGCAAACATAGACCTCATGGATTACAACGCAAGGGAATGAACGCCTTCTAACTCCCATCAAAGGCAAGAAGGAAGGTGGACCACACCGCCCACCTGCATGTTGACCCCTCACCGACACCAGCTGCTGCCTTTCGTCCTGCAATACCGCTGCTGAGTGTCCTGGCCTGTAATACCTACTGCGTGCACCCTCAGCGTCATCCGGATTAAGGCTCTGGATAATAAACCTGCGGAGGATACATGGCATCCACCTCTCGCTATGCACCGCTCCTCATTTCTGTTTGGTACCCACCCAGGCATCGGAGTTCTGCTCCATACCTACATCAGATAATGCCAGATGCTCTTTCAGAGTTGGACACCAGTTTACTTTTCCCCGTAAGCCTGGGGAAGTGTATCTTCCCCATTTCCCATATGGTCCTTGATATTGTCAAACTTCTTTTTTTGTTATTCCCAATGGAAGAACTCGACGATTCATGAATTTGAAAGACTCCTGTATAATTTATTAGATACCCAGCATAATGCTTGTACTTTCTCACATAGGAGTCAATAGCTTCCCCCACCTTTTTTTTGTTTTCCCCTCACTGATTTCAGTTTAGATTTTCCTACCTGCATGAAAAATAGCCTTGGCTTATCCTGAGTGATATGTTAAACTCAGCAGCTCCATAGCATCCCACTGCCTAAGAGCTTGACACGCCATCAATATCACTCAACTGCAGCAATAAGATGCTTTAGACACTTTGCCGGCTCTCTGTGGCTTATTCCATAATTGATGGAATATTTCAGAATCAGTGGAATTTAAATATGTCCTGCTTTTGGCATGTTTAATAATTCATGCCAGTACCAAAGCCAAAGAAGGATGTGCCCCCCTGTGAGATGCCTCGTGCAGTTGGAAGGTGGTTTTTAGTGACAAGGGGGAAAACCCAGAGGGTGTGAACTTCAGCACCACGTGCTCACCTAAGATGTCGACACACGTGGAAACACAGTGTATGACCTTCAGCAAGGTCATAGTTGTTAAAGCATGTACACAGTATTGACCAAATTTTCCCCAAGACATCATTCACGGTCAGCTTATAAGATCCCATTGTGCATTAAAACCTTGTAGACTGTGTCACAAAGGAAAAATAAATAGCACTTGCTGGTGCTGTGAACCATTGAAACACGCACAAAGGCTACGTCTATTTAGAGAGTTCATCTATTTGACACGGTTACAAACGTGTTGGTTTTCTGGAAGGCATTGGCTTGCGGGAGACAACCAAGTCCTTGGCTGGGCATAATTAAAAGCCATGCTAGCAGGTTTATCAATACGGGGTTGGACAGGTCCATTTGAGGTGATGAATTACTTGCTGCTTATATTGTAGTATTCCTTTTAGCAGAATGCGTAAAGATTACCCAGAAGCCTGTCTGTCTCATGCGCTTCTCCTGCTATCAAGAACATAGCGACTTACTCTACTTCATTTCTCGGTGCTATCAAGTTTATTCCACAACAGGGGATTTGTCCAGTCTTATCTTCCCAAGAAGGGAAGGCAGGAGATTGCTCTTTGTTCAGTCTTGTTTCTCATGGTTACAAGATTCTATAAGATTTTAAGAAATATAAGAAATAAAGTCAACCGTTGCATAGTTTTTTTTTTTTTAGGATTTCATTTTTATGTCAATTTACAATTGCTCCTCTATCAATTTTATTTAATATTCTTAAACTATCCATTTTTTTTATTCTGGCCTCCAAGTCTCTTTTCAGGTGTTTCTCACAAAATTAGTGCACTTGGTAACACACACATCACTCTCAAGAAGCCTTTGTGAAGCTCAGCACTGTTGGCGTTTCAGACCAGGTTTCTCCATTCTGAGGGGGCTGATCTGACATCTCTAGCCAGGCACAGTATTGCGGAGAAGCCCGGAGGGATAATAAACACAACTGCCCTTGCTACCTAGATG
Organism: Micronycteris hirsuta; assembly: GCA_004026765.1. Classification (NCBI taxonomy): domain Eukaryota; kingdom Metazoa; phylum Chordata; class Mammalia; order Chiroptera; family Phyllostomidae; genus Micronycteris; species Micronycteris hirsuta. The sequence continues at coordinate 39,256 of PVJI01004576.1, read as the reverse complement.
CAGAAGACATCCTAAGAGGTGAAAAATCCAATGAATAAGCAATATATGGAGAGAGAGTATTACAAAAATGTGCTGTGAAGTGAAAGGTCGTAGAGATGGCGATTCTAAAAGTTGATGCTGGTGACGATAAGGGTTGATAGTGCTGGCAATATTAGAGGTGCTGGTGATGCTGGTGATGCTGGTGGTGGTGATGGTGATAATGGTGATGATAATAATAGTGGTAGTGATGGCGATGATGATGATGGTGGTGGTGATGATGGTGATGGTGATGACGGTGAAGCTGTCACGTTGGTTTTCATTCAAGTGCCATGAACGTTACTAAATATTCGTTTATCAACACATGTCAACTGAGCTACTAGACAGTTTCCCCAATTCATAAAATAATTTTAAAAACAGTAAAAAAATTCTCTGATTCACATCGGAAGGTGTGTGTTACTGGAGAAATTGTTCAATGGAGATAAAGTGTCAATAATATGTTTCCAGGGATGCACAGTCTGATGCCTCTTGCTGACGGGGGGAGGCGCACCTGAACGTTTGTTAAGAAGGTAGGTCTGCTGTTACCCGTTCTTACCACCACACCACCCACAGAGATGGACACAAGGGAACTTTTGGAGACGTTGGATAAGTTTGTTACCTGTATTGTGTAATGCTGGTGTGTTGTCCTACTTCCACACTCATCAGATTGTAAGTATGAAGTGAGTACACAGTTTATTTTTCGTATATCAGTTATGCCTCAATAACACTGTGAAGAGAAAGAAAAATATTAAAATACACATATACCTATCGATTCAATTGATACCTATTTAGATTAGCATAGGTCTCAAAATTCATGCAAATTCATTTCTGTGGTGATTCTAGAAAAAGCAAAGTGGAAGTTTGTTTTTTCACCCAAGAGGTGTGACTATTGAGCGGTGCCAGACAGGGGAGCAGATGTGAAAATATCCTGGACAAAGCACTAAAACGTGTTCTTGCTTTATTTCATTTCCTGCTCAAATTTCAACTCAGCACACCGTGAATTTAAATTACGCATGATTGAGTGACCTTGTTTCGACTCTTCTTTCAGGGAGGTCTTCATTGACCTTGCCACAACAGCTTTCTACATCTGGATCCTGGAGTTCTATGGGACGTGTTGGAAACTTGGATTCGTCCATGTGCCTGTCTTTGTAGACCCAGGGTTTTCCAGGATGACTGAGAGGCCTGGGCGCATCCCGGCTGGAATCCAGCGCCAGGATTTACAATACACCCTGCCATGGCTGGCCGTGCTGATGGAAAAAAACCAAGAATTCTGGAATGGGAGATCTTTGTGTCCAGATAATTTCTTAATGCCCCCCTTTGTTCTGTGCGTTGCCTTCTTTTTTTTCACCACAAAATCTCTCTGCAGCTAATCACTTCTGCTCTGACAAGCACGCACTGCAACTGTGGGAAAACAAGAAGAGGTTGGCAACCAAAGTAAATATTTAAGGAACAGGTAATTAGATTCCGCTTTGCTTTTCCCCATTTATATTTAAGCAACTCCGTCTGATGTAAGACCGCTTCCATGAATATTTTAGTGTCCACTCAGCATTTTTCATTTCAGTTTTCTGCCTCATTATATTTTATAGACCATCATATGAAAATTGATTTTGACTGTGTAACTGATAGAGATGTTGTACATGTATATACAACTTTTAAATGTACTTAGAATTTAAAATCATAAAGTCGTAAGTCTAGAATTGATTATTTTATTCCTGTCAACCCTCTGTGCATGCACAGAGCTAGACTTACACAGCTCTAAAACCATGGTTAATAAACTCAATAAAAATAAAAATTCAGATAAATATAGCCAAGCTCTTAGACACTAAACACAAAGCTTTATGGCTGACGACAGAGAAAAATAAACTCTTCTAAAGTAAGAAAAATAACTTAATTTCTCTCTTTTTCAAAATTAGGGCATATCACACACTGTATGTAAAACTAGGATTTCATACCTCAGATTTCAACCTGTTTTTCAAATACTGTTCCCTGGACTCATGCAAAATAGAACACCTTCTACCCTGGTTATTTGTACTGTTTTAAATAAAAAACTAACGCAAACTAGCCAGTCTCCCCTGATTTTTGACTCTGTGAGGTTCCCACGGCAGGTAAACCATCTAAGCTGTCAGGTAGCAAGGTGGGGGGACGTCACCTCTCCCCTGGCTTCCGGGATGTTCTCCGCAGCATGGAGGCACCTGCTAAAAAATCCTTAGGTTTGCAAATGGACTGTGTGCTCCTGCTGCTTGGAGAACAGGGAGACATCCCTGTGTGTCATCATTCCATTCTTGGTCTTCACTTTGCTGCCATTGAGCAGCTTGTAAAATTTTATTATTCATTGGCAGGTAGTTCTGACCCATGAAGCATCCCAAGAGGCAACACCAGGCCTGAGAGAAAGCAGAAGAGGTTAGTTAGCTCATTGAAAAAGAATCGATGCATGGACAAACATTTGCACCCCCAAATTAACTAAAGCGTGTCAATTCAGACTGTGCTCTCCTTGAGAAGGATGTATATTACATTTAGAAATCGGTGTTCTAAGCCTCAGACGCGTCCGCCATTTTCCTTTTTCCGAAAGGTAACCAAGGAAAATACTCTGTCAGAGAAAGGCAATGGCTAATGTCACGATGATTTCTCTTGTGCAAAAGTCACCACGAAAGTGCAAACATCAATAGTTTTGTTCAGTGTGAGAGAAACAGGTTGGGGGAATTCCTGTAACAGTGGAAGAAACAATTCCAGTGTCTAGTATGACTAGACTTTCTCCCCACTCACCACGCATGAAATGAAGAAGCATCAATCACGCATCCTCCCTTTCAAGGACGTGTTTGCCCTCCGTGAAGGCAACGGTGCCCGGAAGGACCAGAGGATTGCACAATGACCGGGAGTTGAAAACGTGTTAGAATGGTTTTGTTTGTCTGGTTTGTTCTCTCCGTTGGGTTCAGTCTCCTGTGAGTGACTACAACTCAATAGCAACTAGCTTAATAGTATGAAGCAGATGCAACATTTATTGTACAGAAAAAGAAAATCTGCCCTGCAAGGCAGCAGGCGGGCACCCAAGTATTTAGCAAAAATGCTGCACCACGCAGACCGAGTTAGGGTTGCTTATGTTTTGGCGTGCAATAAAATAGAAATAAGTTCCTCTTAAATTCCTTATTGTAGATTATAGCAATATGGAAATTGTAATTAAATAATATACAGCTGGAAAGTGGATGAACTACAGCTACACAGAATGACATTGGTGGATCTTAAAAAATTAACATATAGGGTCCTGGGTGGGTAGCTCAGTGGGTTAGAGGTTGCAGGTTCGATTCCCAGTCAGGACACATACAAAAATCAAGCAATCTGCATCAATAAGTGGAACAACAAAATGGGGTTTTTCTTTCTTCTTCTCTCTGTGATAGCAATCAATAAAAATTTAAAAAACCTCAGTATATATCTTTAAAAAGCCCCAGAAGTCTCTCTTCCACATGACACTGTTGTTTTAAACATTCAATGTGAACATACCAAACAACATCAATAACAGCATAGAGAGCATTATAACTTGATAAAGTTAAATGTATAAATAAATAAAGACTCAAAATATCAGTTACTTGTATTGTAGAGGTGGGCAGATGGATAAGGAAAATAGCATATAGATCAATCCAAGTTATTGGTGATATTGTCATGTTTGTTTTGGCTTATGAATCCATAGATAAAAATTATATTATTGAAAATGAATGGCTGAATCAATGAATGAATGGATGGATGGTGGATGGATAGACGGATGGGCGGAGGGATGGCTGGATGGATGGGTGGATGGATGGATGGGTGGAGAGATGAATGGGTGGATGGATGGATGGATGGATGGATGGATGGGTGGATGGGTGGATGGATGGATGGTGGATGGATGGATGGGTGCAGAGATGGATGGATGGATGCATGGGTGGATGGGTGGATGGATGGATGGTGGGTAGATGGTGGATGGATGGATGGGTGGAGGGATAGATGGGTGGATGGATGGCTGGATGGATGAGTGGAGGGATGGATGGTGGATGGATGGATGGGTGGAGGGATGGATGCATGGATGCATGGGTGGATGGGTGGATGGATGGATGGTGGATGGATGGTGGGTGGATGGATGGGTGGAGAGATGGATGGATGGATGCATGGGTGAATTGTGGATGGATGGTGGATGGATGGATGGGTGGAGGGGTGGATGCATGGATGCATGGGTGGATGGCAGACAGATGAACAGATGGATGGATGGATGGTAGAGGTATAGGTGGGTGGATGGATGAGTCAGAACAAAACATAGATCAGTGATACCAGTGAACAATTATTATTCCACCTCCGTGTGCTTGAGTTGCTGAAAGACAAACAAATTATCAGGATAGATATTATGTTCATCAGCATGTTTCCTTGACATGTTCACATATCCAGAGGGAATAGTGTACTGCTGATAATGGCTTCAACACGCGAGCCCACAGGAAAAATTAGTTCTTATATTAAAGTTTATTCTGCTAAGCACAGCTGGCTGCAGCAGGGCACAGAATGCAGGGGGCTGCGCTTGGCCCTGGCTGCACCCGAAAGATGCGGTTCACAGAGAATTTAGAACACCCAATCCTCACCAACGCCTCTGACCCATCGATTTTGACATGGCCCCTGAATGTAATTGTCTTAACCCACCACATTCAGCTATCAAATTTAAACTCTAAGTAGCGTGGCTTTTACAAAAAGAAAGAATGTTCGTTTTCTGAAAGGAAAGGGAAATAGGAGGATGAGTAAAAAATGGGCAACTTTGCCCTTCATCTCTTGTCTGCGGCCCTGAATAGGCTCTTGTCAGGGGTGGGGGCCGTCTGCATGGAAATGAACTTCAGTGGATAATCCTGATGGCCTCACACAGGCAGGAGAACCTGGCTGCTGCTTCCCTTCCCCCGGATCCTTGTCCACGGGAGGGATGATCTCACACCCACCTTCTGTGCCTCCCCTGAACGAGTCCGCAGGTCCCCCTTCGTGGCTGGATCTGCAGTTCTCCTGGGTGTGCTATTCCCCTTTCTGTGTGTTCTTCTTCTAACAGTCCTATCTGCACCAACATGGTGATTTTTTTTTAATTTATTTTTACTGGTGTTCGAATACAGTTGTCTCCATTCGATCTCACCTGTAAGTAGAACCTAATCAACAAACCAAACAAGTGAGCAAAATAGAAGCAGAGGCATGGAAATGAGGAACAAACCAACAGCAACCAGAGGGGAGGGGAGAGGGAAATAAACTGGGAAAGAAGGGAAAGGGTCGTAAACGAACATGTATAAAGGACCCATGCAGAAAGCCAAAGCGGGGGGAGGGTAGGACAGAGGTGGTGGGAAAGTGGAGACCTTGTGATGGCAGAAACCATCATTCAATCTATATTTTTTTTATTCACTTCTTATGATGAGGAAAACCAGACACAATTCAGTGTCCCTGAATAGCCCCAAAGGCTACTTACGGAGTGCCGTCACTTCAGCCCCCCGCAGAACTGTCACCGGTCACGTGGTTTTCGGCGCAGACCGGCTGCGCTGCTGGAGAGCCAGTCGTGAGCATTCTCAAGAATCTGTGAGTGGCTGGAGGTCACTGAGGTAGCGTAAGACTGGCAGCAAAGGGGTTATTTCCATCAGATAACAAGGACTGTGACAACCCAGTCTCTCCTTTTCCCCTGGAGGCGATGGCTAAATATTTACCTGCCTACTGCTGCCTGCAAGTCAAATATTTGATTTACTAACTGGGTGTTAAAAGCCAACTCAACCACGTCCTATTTGTTTTCCTGTAACTAGTTTTCTCTTCCCTGTGTAGGGATGAGAATTTATTTTTAGTGCCGGCAAGGCCGGCAGAACGGAAATGCTCCATTTCTTTCCCTGCTGCCGTTTGGATAAGAAGGGTAGGTGTTTGTTCTTCAGACATGATGACTTGGTCTGTTACCTCTCTCCCCCTTCCCACCAAGCAGAAATATAACGCCTGGAGATTATGCAAAAGGCCAGCAAAGGAGAAGTGCGAGGGTGGAAGACAGGATCTCAGACCTGCTGGAACAAGAGAGCAACACGCATCTCACTCTGCCAACGATACATGCCCCGGGGAAGCGCCCTCCTCCTCAGCACCCCGAAACTCCCACCACCCAAAGACGCTGAGTCCAAGTCCCCCCAAACTGATTGGTAGGTTTGGATACAATTCCTATCCAAATCCCAGCGAGCTGTTATTTTTTGTAGACGCAAGTAAGCTTCTTCCAAAATGCACAGGACAAGGCAAAGACCCTCCCACAGCTGAAACCATTCGGGAGGAGAACAAAGTGAGAGGCGGCATATTCTTTTACGCCAAGTCACACTGTTGCTGCATAGTAATCAAGATGGCGTGGTGTCGATGCAGATGCCCACTTTGCTCAGTGGAACACAAAAATCGTGAAGCCAGAAAGAGACCCACACAACCCACCCTTGAACTGATGTTGGGCCAAGTTGCAAACCGCGTGGAACAGAGGCAAGGTCAAGTTGCAAAAGCCATGGAACAGAGGCAAGGTCCTTGTTCAAAAATGGCCCCAGGGCCATTGGACTTCCTGCAAGGGACAAACAAACCATCGACCACAAGCCTTGCACAAATATTAACTCAAACTTGATCATCGACTCAAATCTAAAAGGATTATTCTGGAGAAAAACACAGGGGAACACTTTGGGAACCAAGGGTTGGGCGGCTGTGAGACTTGACTCCAAAACTACCACACTGAAAAATCTTGATCCCTTCAGGGAAATCTAGAGAATGTATCTTCATGAAAATTAAACTGTTATGATTTGAAAGCTCCTCTGAAGACAGTGGAAAAGCAAACCATGATTCCTTCCGGGAGAAAGTATTTGCAAGCTCCGTATGCCATAGAGGAGCAGTATCTGGAATACCTAGGCAATGGCGCAGACCCAAGAACAAACAAATAAAATCACCATAGATAGAAGCACAGAGCATGTTTAAGGCCGAGAAACGACTCTGTGTGACCCTCCCATGGAATGCACAACAGCGAGAGGGGCCCCAAGGGCAGTATGGACTTCAGTGAATTATACAGCCCCTGATCCACGGCGTCAGTTGTAACAAAGGCACCGCACGGCGTAGGATGCTACGGGAAATTTCTCGTAGGCTTCTTGTCACGTCAAAACTGCATTTATTCCTTCCTGTAATGGATATTTTCTTTCCACAAATGTGTAGAGTGCTCCCTCATTCCAGGTACTCATGTAGAATTGTTTAGGGATCGTTTCTTTAGGGACCGTTTGCTCAGTCATTTCGGCGTCTTTATGACTGCATCTGATGGCCTACCTACCGCGCTTCGCTGATGGCAGCGACATTCTGTACAGTATATATACATGTGTGTGCAAATAGCTTCTGTATTGTGTGCATATCATACTCTATATGACGTATAGAACATAATAGGACACTATGTTAGAACAGAATGTATCATATATCACTACGTGTTATGTCTCATATATGTTGATATATAATATGTATTATAAAATACAGTGTATTAAAACTACATTATACTATATATTATGAGATATGCATATATTATTGTCCATATATATGTGGACGAAGTGATCTATATAATCTCTTATATTTATAGATATGCACATACACACAAAACTGCATCTTCTTAATTAGGGTTTAGACGAAAATTAAAATGAACCTTCTCACTGCATTGCTATGTAGCAGCATTTGCAGATACATCAATTATTTTTCAGAATTCCTGAACAGCAAGCATAAATCAGAGCAAGGCCATTTAGCTACCAACCTTTTTAAAACCCTGCAAATATCCTTTGAGATTAGCTAAGGCTGCATCCGGTCCCTGGGTTTGATCGGGCACGCTTGCGTTCCAGCCGCTGACACGGGCCCTGATTTCCCCAGGGGCTCCCGAGACTCGGCCGGCTTTCAGATGCAGGTCGCTCTACTCCCCCAGAATGAGAATGAAGACATTTATTTTCCGCCAAGAATTCAGGAGTGCTTGAGAGAGCAGAGTGTGCTTTCTCGAGACTCTTCAACGAAATATCTCTAACCAGCACGTGGAGAGGTTCAGAGAAAATTCTTTGTTCCCCGGTGTTCTAGGAAATGCTGCAGATTTTCTGCTGGGTTGGCTGGCTCTATCATTGCTTCAATGTTGAAGGGGTATTTACAACCATGCACGTAATTCTGTATCGCTTAAAGGAAATACTGTAAGTCTTCTGACTGGTAACAAGAAGTAAGCAAAACTTGCCACAACATACCTTGCTGTAGCCCGCACATCAAAATATATGGAGTGAGTGGAATAAATCTAAGATATATTTCCCCAAATATCTATACCCCGTGGCGGTGACAGCATCGTGTGCCCTGATCTGACTTCTCCAGCCCACCACGACTCTGTTCTGGGCTGAAGTCTGGGGTTCCTCTGCGATTTCACCTTGTGTGGCCTGGAGTCTTTGACCTTGGTTGGTGGGTCACGATTTCTGATGCTCCTGATTTTTCACCCTCCCTGTGCTGGAGTCCGGTAGGCTCCAGGGCTAGGACCTGAGGCTGGGACACTCAGTTTGCATAAGTAATGGGTCTTTGTATCCTCGTAGATGTCCAAGCATCGGTGTGGTAGAGTTTTAGGGAGTTCCTGCTTTGAGACATTGACTCTCTAAGAGTCTTCATTGACTGAAGCTGGGATTGGGGTCAGGAGCCAGGGCCGGCCAGGGGGTGGCCACTTGGATGCCTTGGTGACCAGATGCCAATGGATCAGAAAGAGGGGTTGAAGGCTGATTATATCTTGGGGCAGCATCGCCTGCCAGGATACCCTTGGCACATCAGGAGATATGTGTGGTTATCCCAAGTGGGGGCGATAATGGTGCCTTCAATGGGTAGACCCTAATCATCTCGCGATACACAGACTTGCTTTTCTCCCCCAGAATGTCAATGGTGCAAGAGGGACCAGTGTTGGACCAGAGGTATCAGAAGCAAGATGTTCGGAGACTTGACATTTCTGCACACGAAGCTGACGGGCCCGGCTATGAATCAGGATGAAGTGTCCGTCCGGAAGGTGGGTCTGTGTGTGGAACCTGAGGGTGTTGGGGATACCCATGGCCCATGGGCGGAGCCTGGGGGGTTGCTATTCAGCTCACGCTGCAATAATTAGGGCCCACATGCACATTATTGAGTGTCTGTCATCTCCACTCGCTGGCTTCCACTCCCTGAAGATGCTGATGTTGTCACTTCCTCCATTCCTAGGTCCGTCCTGGACACCCCCACTGAGCTTCTTGGAAGGGCCCTGGAGAAACAGACTCAAAGAGAAATAGTGAACATTCCTAAGAGAGCTCTACATCTGCATGGGAAAACACAGTATCATATGAGCAAACTGAAATAAAGACACCACCTCCCCTCACCCGCTTCCGCTCTGAGGAGCACCACCCCGTTATCTGTGTCTACCATTTTTTTGTTTGTTTGTTGATTTTTGTTTTGTATCCCTCATGTGAGTGAAATCACGCAGTTCTTGCTCTTTTCTATCAGACTTATTTTACTCAGAATGATATTCACAAGACTCATCCACACTGTTGCAAACGGCAGTATTTCACTTTTTCATGGCTGAGTAGTATTCCATTGTGTATATGGGCCACATCCCCTTTATCCAATCACCCATCTAAAGATGCTTAGGTTTTCCCCATGTCTTGACTATTGTGAATAATGTTGCAATGAATATAGAGATACATATATATTTATGAATAAGGGTTTCTACTTTTTCTGGGTAGATACCCCAAAGAGGGATTGATGGATTATAGGGTAGCTTTATTCTCCACTTTTTAAGGAAATTCTGTACTGTTTTCCATGGTGGCTGCACCAATTTACATTCCCGGCAGCAGTGCCTGAGGGTTCCCTTTTCTCCACATCCTCTCCAGCACTAGTCATTTCAAAATTTCTGTAAGTTCTGACCAGGTAGTGCTGCACGCATCACAATGCTTCACATCACACTTCATCGTCCTGACAACGGAGTTGAGTGTGGAGTTGAGACAATGAGGTGGTACAGGAATAGGACATAGGGGAAGAGAGATACAAGGTCCTGCTGTCTCCACCAGAACCAGCACAGGTGGATGTTTCTAGAACACAGAATGTCACCCTGACAAGGGCCACTTAGTCGGGACATGAGACGGTGCCTGGAGCCTGGGGTTCTGCTACAGTCTTGGTCCTTGCGCCCCTAGAACATCCCTCAGACATTGGCTGTCAGCCATGCCAATCAGGAATGCAGATTTCGTGAATAATCTCTGATTCCGCAAGCCCACCTGACTCCAGTGGGTGAGGCACTGGCTTCCATGAAGAAGGTGGATGATGGTAAGACAACTGAAAATCTTTTACTTTTCAGCAATTTGCAGCATAAAGGGCTTTGTCATGATGAAGCTATAATTATGGCTCAGCATATAACCAGTGTCTTTCTTTATGAACCTTCTCAGTGACTCAAATCAATAGTGGTGAATGCAGATAGGTGTTGATCAAACAGTGATCCGTCTATGTTTGTGACTTAATTAGGCATATCGTTCCAAATAAAAATAGTAATCTAGTGAAGGACCCTGCTTTCAGCAAAGAGTGGGACAGTCACAAAGTTGTTTCTGTAGGTTAAAATAATCTAGAAACAACATTTCCCTTGAAAGTGTGGAATTTTCTCTCTCAAGTAAAATAAGGTTTGCTTTAGATTCAATGGATTTGAATCTATTGTTCTTTGGCTTCACAAATATTTGTCTATATAGATACTCCTTATATCTATATATTTATATCTTTGTTTCTTAGTAAGAGTTCTTTTTTTTTTTTTCTTACTTTACTTGGGCATTGCAATGGATTAAATAGTAAACATCACTAACACCTAGCGCCAAATGCAATCCACACACGTTGACCTAGGAAGAAGACTCCCCCACACACCCCATCGGCAGCTGCCTCCCTATTGGACTTTCACCCCAGAATTGCAAGACATAAATTTCTGCTCTTCCCAAGCCAGCCGCTCTGTGGTATTCTGTTACAGCAGCTCCCGTGCCCTAAGACAAGCTCGTAGAGCATTATTGAGAATAAAATAGAAGAACGTGAGAGCAATCTGTCCTTGCTAACACAGAACCGCTGAGCTGTAAAAGAGGAATGTGAGATTCTGTTTCTAAAACACCCTTTTCTTGAAAAGCCATTATGAGTTTAGGAAAAGACAGCATAATTCACTAACATGAAGCACTGGGAAAAGAAAGCTAATGTGTAGTTTTCCTAGGAAAACATGACTTAGTGCTTATGGAGCATATCTTGAAGGAATCTTAAGGTCATAGAACAGGTTAACCTAGTTATGTTGTTACTACAAGGTAGGGAAGGATGTTTGTACATGCATTTACAAATAAATGCCTAAATGCAATAGGGAGAAAACATATGTGCGAATCTCCTTAGGAACATAAATCCAACGGAGAAGAATTCTTCACTCTGATTTTCAACACGTTTACCATCAAAGTATCGAATGCAAGGAAGTCATCATTAGCAGAATTATGATTGGGTTCCTTAAAGGATTGAGCTGTTTTCCATTCTAGACCTGAAAGACATATTTTCAGATATTTAGACATGAGGGCATGATTCAAGGACACCTGTCTGTCTGTGTGTTTGTTTGATTGTTTGGATTCTGAGGAGTGCAGAAATGTCATTGTATACAATCCTTCCATTTGGCCTGGCAGGCCGTAAGCAAAGTGAGCTGTTAAAATACAGCACCCTCAGCCTCGTTCAAAACAAATATCGTTTTGGCGCTAATCATTCTTCAGCGGCATAATGAAGAATTTATTAATATCAGGGGATGATTATCCTGTTATTAACAAGGAAGTGTGTGTCTTGGTACTCCATCAGCTACAATTAATGACAAATTCATGGTCTTTAGTGATCGTCGTTCTACTTGCTTTCTGCAATGACACAGAATTTTAAACTACGCAGAGACAACAGCTCATGTGCTGCTGCTGATGCCGTGTCGGAAGATCCATCGCCGCTGGTGACGTTGCAAATTCAATATAAAGAGTATCACCAGTTTGTAATTATGGAGGAGAAAGCGAGGATTCCTCCTTCCCTCTGCCTTGTCAATGTGAATGTCACAAATCAACGTGTGCGCCTACCTGTGATTTTTAGATTTATCGGTGTCTGATTTTGGGGGGTGGGCAGCTAGAATAAATACTCCTGTGGAAGTTTGCAAGGAAAATGCCGTGGGTCTTTGCGTTTCCTTGTCTGCCTGCTGTGAGGTACCAAGATTTCTTTCTGTGCAGTTACTGGGCCTGTCTTCTTTTTATAAATCCTCAGGAAAGAATATATATATATATATATATATTAAATATTTTATTTATTTTTTTTCAGAGAGGAGAAGGGAGGGAGAAAGAGCAATGTACGGTTGCCTCTCACATGGCCCTCACTGGGGACCTGGCCCACAACGCAGGCATGTGCCCTGACTGGGAATCGAACCGGGACCCTCTGGTTCCCAGCCTGCGCTCAATCCACTGAGCTACACCAGCTGGGCAGGAAAGAATATATTTAATGATCAGAGAGAGAGAGAAAGAGAGAGAGAGATGAGAGAGAAACATTTGATTGATTACATCCCATATGCACCCTGACCGGGAATTGAACCTGCAACCTTTTGGTGTATGGAGGATGCTCCCTCCCATTGAACCACCAGCCAGGGCCCTTCCACAATTTTAATATTGTCAATGAGATACCCAGCAGGGACATCCTGTGGGTTTTGTTTGTTTTTAAAATTGTATGCTTCATTGTAGCACAGCTGACATTCAACATGAAATGAGTGCCAGGTGCACCATATTGTTACCTGAGATTTGTGTACCTGATGCTGTGATCACCACAAGAAGTCGAGTCACTGTTATAGTGACATTCCATACGAAGTCACTATAATAGTCTCTCTGTCCTCTACGCTGCATATGACACCCTATCATGTGTCTATTTTATAACTGGAAGGTTTTAACTCCTTGCCCTTCCCCTTTTTCACCCAGCCCCCAACTCCCCTTCCCTCTGGCAACCATGGGTCTCCTCTTTGTATCTATGAGTCTGTTTCTCCTTTGCTTTGCTTGTTCATTTGTTTTTGTAGGGTTTTTTTTTTTTTCGATTCCACGTATGAGTGAAATCACACGGTGTTTATCTTTCTCCGATTCACATATTTCACTTAGCATAACACCTTTTCTTCATCTCTGTTGTTACAAAGGGCAGGACTGATTCTTTCATCGGACGAATATCCCGTTGCAGAGACACAGCACATCTTCTCTGTTTACTTGTCTGTTGATGGGCCCTTGGGCTGCTTCCACAGTTGCTTATTGGAAATAATGCTGCAATGGGCATAATTAGTGTTTTGACTTCCTTCTGGTACATCCCCAGAGGCGGGGCTGCTGAGTTGTTTAGTGGTCCTTTTTTTTTTTTCCCCCGGAATCTCCATACGGTTTCCTATTGTGGGCACAACAATGTACAATCCCAGGAATGGCGCACGGGGGTATCTTTTCCTTCGTATCCTCCCCAGCACATGCTGTCTGTTCATGGATGGCCATTCTGACAGGCGTGAGGTGGTATCTCATTGTGGGTTTAATTTGCATCTCGCTGATGATGAGTGATGTTCAGCATCGTTTCATATGTCTATTGGCCACCTGTACATCCTCTTTGGAGAAGTGTCCATTCAAGGCCTCTGCCCATTTTTAGTGGAATTTTTTAAATCTTTACATATTTTGGATATTAGCCTCTTTTTGGATATATGACTTGTAAATATCTTTTCCCATTAAGTGGGTCTTTTTCTCTTGTTGTTGATTTGCTTCTCTGTGTAAAAGCTTTTTAGTTTGATGTAGTCCTTTTTTTTTTTAAGTTTCCCTTGCCTGAGGAGGCGTATCCAAAAATAAGCTATTGCTAAGAAATATTTCACTTTTTTCTTTTTCCTAGGAGCAAATTATACAACAGAAAGGCGTAAGCGTAGAAAAAATTTTATAACTCATATAAAGCTGTGAACACAACATGATAACAAGAGCAAATATTGCTGTTAATCCTCTCTAACCATTATGAAAAGAAAGGCAAATGAAAAACGTTCCAGCTTACAAAAGAACACACATGCGTATTTGCGCAAAATATTATTTCTGTAAGGAAAAGCACTCAATACCACCGTATGGGGTGCAGGCATTCCGTGAGAAAAGTGATACACCGTTCATAACCGTAAAAATAAAATTCAGCATACAGCCTTCAGCAGCTTAGAGAGCGATTTGATTAAGCGGAATATTTCACAGGTGATAAATACTGATGAAGTCCAGAGAGTGGAAAATACCCCCGGAATTAAAATACGGGACCGTTTCTCCTGCTTTATCTGGGGTAGACACCAGGGAGCCCACACAGAGGACAGGCCCCAAATCCCAAGGCCACCAAGTGCCAAGTGATGCTTGCAAGAGCAGGGGTGTCCACACCGGACCCAGGCAGGGAAGTTTCCCCTCCCAGGGACCCTGCTCTCTTTGTGGGACCCAGAGGTCTGCAGCACGTGGCCCACCCCTGCCTTAACCACCGCACTGTGGTGTCCGCCCAGGAATCCAATGTCCGTGTCCACATCCTGCCTCACACGTGCCAGGGGGGCGCACTTCAGTCTGGGTATAGACAAGGACACACGGGAAGGAGCCTAATGGGACGCCTAAGTGTGCAGCGAGACAGGTGACGCCCCTGGGCGTTATTCCCATCCCCCCATAATTTATAGCATTAACGGGGCGTAAACTACGGTGTATATCTGCCGATGAGAATAAATCACAATGGCCTATAGTGGAGTTTAAAATGAAAGCGGGAGAAACACAGGCAAAAATATGGAGACAATGATGTATTTTATATCCAATTTGAAATGAAATAATTTTTCTTGCAGGTCTATACCGCAAGGTGAAAGTTTTTAAAATATCGTTGGAAAGAAGGTGCATCAATATCCCAAAAGTGGTAGGGCAGTGAGAGAGAATTTTGAGCTTTTTAATTTAGAAAATTGATATGAAGCATAAGATTAGTTCTTATTATCCACATATTTATTGTTCGATGCATTTTCTTAATTAGTTAATATTATTCCTAAGGTGCACAAGATCTCTGGGGAGAAAGCTGAGAATATTTTTTTTAAAAACTATAGAAAATTGAAATAAATGGAGAGGCATGAATATATGCAGATAAGGAAACTCCATGCAGTTAAACATGACAGGACTTCTGAAACCAAATTCAGTATTATCTCAAAGGACATGTTCATCATTCTTGGACAAACTCACAAGCTATTCCAAAATTTTATCACAAAAAGTTGAGGTACAGTAATACCCAAGGAATGTTTCAAATTCAAAAATAAATAGATAAAAAATGGAATTTCTCTGCTCAAAATAACATTAGGAATATGAATAGTGTGCTGGTCTCAGAATTCATCTCTTCTTTTTTTAAAGGTTATATTTATTTTGAGAGAGATCAGAAGGGAGGGAGAAAGAGAGGGAGAGAAACATCAATGTGTGGTTGCCTCTCACGTGGCCCCCACTGAGGACCTGGCCCTCAACTCAGGCATGTGCCCTGACTGGGAATCAAACCGGTGACCTTTTGGTTTGCAGGCTGGCACTCAATCCAGTGAGCTACACCAGCCAGGGCAGAATTCATCTCATTGTGTCCAAAGGATGGGCTTCCCCTGCTTCTTGCTGGACATGGGCTCAACTTCACTGCATGTGCATCAAATCCATCCACAGCGCTTAGTGAGCCACCCTAAAAGTTCTCCACCACAAATAGCTGCTTCCCAGTCACTTCTTTTTTTTTTAAGATTTTATTTATTTATTTTTAGGCATAAAGGAACAGAGGGAGAAAGAGATGGGGAGAAACATCAATGTGTGATTGCATCTCATGTGGCCCTCCTGGGGACCTGGCCTGCAACCCAGGCATGTGCCCTGACTAGGAATCGAACCGGCGACCCTTTGGTTCGCAGCCTGCCCTCAATCCACTGAGCTACACCAACCAGGGCCCCAGTCCCTTCTTATATTTAAAAATGAAAAAATAACTGCATACACTGGAAATCCATCCTAAGTGGACTTAAATCAGCCCATTTTTTTCAAATGTTCATGTTGAATGTGAAATGTGTTTTGTGGTCTTTTTTAGAGGTTATTTTGCCCTGAGGGTGAAGAGTGTATTGATTTTTATTTTATAAATAATTTATGTTATATGTCATTTTTATAAACATAAAGGCATCAGAAATCCTGCTTTTGCAAATAATGTCAAAATCCTACACACAAATAACTACTTATGGAATATAACTCGCTGTGAGGGGAAGCTATGTATAGCGATAACAGTTTCACTGAGGAGACTAGAGGTATGTTGCACGTCCATGTCAATAATATAAAACAATTTTTAGAAAAGAAAATATAGGAATCATCTGTGGACTGACCAGAAATTTAACTGTAGAGGTTTATGAATAAAATATGTACATTATGTGCAAAGAATGTATGAGTAGGGACAAAACTAATATAATTTGGTGCATAACTCAAAGATATCACATAATTTTTATGAAGATGAAGCAGCCGCATTAGAAATGGGAAGTGAGATCATTCCATGGGGTGAGGGGATAAAGCAATGTCCTTATAGGTGACAATGGCCATGTGACCCTAATCTTATCTAGCATATGGTTCTTGGTGCATCCTAGACAGTCAACCAACCCAGTGTTTTATAAATATGGTCCCCAAAGCTGTCACTGATGTCATTAGTTTAGCCACCACCGAAATACCAAACATTGTACAATCCAGTGTTTTTCTTTTTCTTTCTTTTTTCTTTTTTCTTTCTTTCTTTCTTTCTTTCTTTCTTTCTTTCTTTCTTTCTTTCTTTCTTTCTTTCTTTCTTTCTTTCTTCCTTTCTTTTTTCCTTCCTTCCTCCCTCCCTCCCTCCTTCCCTCTCTCTCTCTCTTTCTTTTTCCCTTCCTTCCTTCCTTCCTTCCTCCCTCCCTCCCTCCCTCCCTCCCTCTCTTTATTTCTTTCTCCCTCTCTCTTTCTTTCTCTGATTATAGAGCTAGGGAGGAAGGGGGAGAGAGAGAGATACATCAGTTTTTTCATTGATGCATTCATTGGTTGATTCTTGCATGTGTCCTGACTGGGGCTCGAACCTGCAACCTTGAGTATGGGAAGTCACTCTACCCTCCTGAGCAACCCAGCCAGGGCCTGAAGACAGTTTTAACGAGGCTGTCTTCTGATACCGCTGCCTGCAGCATTTTCTCTGTACAGAGTCCCAAAGGCATGGAAAGGGAACAGAGCCACTGAGGCAAGCTAAGGCATAAGGAGCACCGAGCAAAAGTAAGGCAGGGGAAAACACCCTGGTCTAACTGCTATCTCCTGTTGAAGCCATGTTGGAGAAATCCAGACTCCTGCGTGCTTCCTCCTTCAAAGCATTCACTGTCAACTTTAGCCCTGGGAGTAGAAATTAAACAATGCTCTGTCCAGCCACCTCACGCCCCCCGCCCCCAATTGTCTCTCCTGTTGGCCTTTCTTCCGAGACCTCGCGCAAATGTGACTTCGCGCCCCTCGCGGTGCAGAAACTAATGATGCTCATGAGTTGCTATGAAAACAGCGAGGTTGCCGGAGATGGAGCCTGGTGCTGGGCGAGTCTGCGGCGCTGAGCTAATGCGTGGCGCAGTGTGAAAGGCAGGAGGCAGCTGGAGAAACCCCGCCGTTCGCGGTGGTCATTGCAGCCATGGCTAACGGGTTTTAAACGGACCTCATTCTGCCGCAGTTTTGCTTATTTCATAATGCATGACTTTTGGAATATGCAGTGAATGCTCAGGCCGAGATAAGTGGAGATTTATGTGAAGAATCTAAGGCAGGGTAAAAACGCAAATATGCAGCCCCTGAAGGAACGTGCCTATTTGCACGGGTGCCACTGTCCAAACCACGGAGAAGTGAGGACGATGGAGGCCAGGGTGATTGTGTAGCTACAAAACCACTCTTTGCAGAATACTCTTGGAAATCCACTGGGGAAAATGAGTTCAGTGACTTCGGGGCATTTGCCAGAGCTCTGGTGTACTTGTGGCTTTTCTCTTCCTCATGTGCTTCGTGTGTCTGCACAGCTTCACGGTGGCCGACCAACGGCAAAGGCTCTTAGGCTAGAGGGACGCTTTGTAGGCATAGCCAAGTCCAGTTGACGTCTACAACTGCCACTTGGGATAATCCCGATGGCTCTTGGTAGGAACGGGCTGCTGGACCGCCACAGAAGTTAATAACAAAGCAGACACTATTACTACGAAGGAAATGGCACCATCTAAGCAGGACAAGGCTGTGCCTGGGGGTCCCCTAGAGACCTCTCTTCTCCACCATGGTCCTCAGAAGCCTTCACGATACCTGTGTCCATTGTCCCTTCTCAGTATAGCTTTGATTGTGCACCCCGAAATTCGTAGGCTGAAGCCCTCACTCCGGCGGCTCAGAATTGGCAGCTCACAGCACAGAGAATCAGGTAAGTGAAAATGATGTTCATGAGGAGTAGCGAGGAGCCTTTGATGACTGGTGTTGATGTGAAAAGGGGAAATTTCCCCAAGACACGTGAGACATGCAACTGATAAGCCCAGCGCCCTTCAGAAGGACGGTGGCCCCGATGTCTTAGCTTCAGCTCAGATTCTTATCCTCTCCAACTGGAAGGGAATAAAGCCTTGTGCTTCTAGCCACTCTGTTTGTGGTACTTCTTTATAGCAGCCCAAGCAAACACATTCAGCTCTTTCTTGGTGCGTTGGATAGAATTTACATGGACGGGGTTGAGCAGGAAAGGATTTTCTTGTGGAAGAGTAGAATCCTAAAGTAATCTCCAGAGTTCAATTTTGAAGGCTTACCCAGCCTGGAACAAATTCAACCCGCAGCAGGGCTTCCACAGTATTCACAGTGGATGACTCTCCATGAAGGGCCAGAGACGGATTTTCCTGCACCCAAGTCACTTCTGAAACCCCCGGGATGTCCACTCATCATTAAGTAGTCACCTGGCCTGCAGCTGATGTCCGAAGGATCCTGGGATTTCGGGCGGACTCGGCCTTGGAGTCATCCCGCACTTGGGGAAATTCATCAGCTGAGCAGAAAGTATTGATTGGGAAATGAACGGGAACAGAGCTGCAGAGAAGTGCGCGAAATTTCAGCCATGATGGACATCGTTTTGGGTCCACTACCTTTTTTAAACTCAGAAATAAATGCTGGGAAATTTTTGCTCCAGCCACGGGGAATGCACCATGAACAGCGGAGGCAGGTCCACATTTCCCTCGTACAGCTTATTTTGTAGTAAAGAAAGTCATTTCAGGGACATATGTTTAAAACACAATTATGGTGATGATGAAGAGTTTCAGGCAGGGGTCTCATTTTCATCCTACAGCCTGTTGACGAGAATTTTTTCTGCAATCGGTACTGATACGTATTGATCTTGTTATGATGATCACCATGCATGTTTTTATATCAGGCATATTGTCCGTCCTACATCCCATTTATCAATCATTCTGTCCTTGCGCATTTTGGCTACTTGAGTAAATTTGTTGTTTTGATGCCTTTTATGATCATTAAGTCCAATTTGGATAAGAACCCCAATGGATTGGAATCGGATGGAGTCACCCCCACACACTGACACACTCACATGCACACTCGCAAAAACTGACAACTCTTCATTTTTGCTTTTCCATCCAAAGTTACTTTTTCAAGTATTAGACACACTTAGCAACTCTTCATAAAGTGTACTGTTTTCTTGCTATAAATCTTTAGTATTTTTTCTAATTTCACTATATATTGTTAAAGATTCTTTTTTATTTGTTTCTTTCTTTATTTTTAGAGAGAGGGGAAGGGAGGGAAAAAGAGGAGAGAAATATCAATGCGTGGTTGCCTCCCCTGCGCCCCCTACTGGGACCTGGCCCACAACCCGGGCACGTGCCCTGACTGAGAATCAAACCCGTGACCCTTTGGTTCGCAGGTCTGCACAATCTCCTGAGCCACACCAGCCGGGGCTAATTTCACTTTAATTGCAGAACTAGAAAGTCATTACTTTTAAGTATGATTATTTGCACTCAACTACTTTTCCTGATTCTCATATTAGTATTTACTTTTTCTATGGAGTGACTTAGGACATTGCATGTGTATGACAATATCCCCTTTTCATTTACCACGTTTGCACCATTAACGTGTTTTCATTTTCCTGTTTTGCTAAACTCTCAAAGCTTGTGCTGAATGACCATGCAACCTGTTCGACCTTCTGCGTCTCATTAAAACTAGTTTTCCGGCTCTCTCCTGACAGAATTTGCCATTCATGGGGGAACAGTGACTACACTTTTTTGCTCACACTCCTTGTATTTATATTCCTGTTTTTTCTGTCTTTGCTTGCCAACTCTGTCCTGAAACATTGGGAGCACAGTTTGCTCACGGCAATGGCGTTCATTGCGTTGGACACCCGGTCGTGAGATTTTTGATGCTTTTTAAAAAAGGCGTCTACCTATGGCAAACAGAAGTAGGCAGACGGTGGGAACAGAGTGACTTCTGCTTTAATGACTTGACCCTTCACTTTGTAACTCGTCACCGCAGTTTTAAGGTGGCTTGTGTGGGGTTTTCTTTATTTCTTTCTTTTTTCTTTTTTTTGGCAGTTTGCTGGTTAAACAGAGGTTGGAGGCCCAATTCATGTTTCTTTGTGGAATTGAATGCATCCTGAGAATGGGGTTTGTTTGTACCTCTGGCTAATAGGGGTCAACTTCGGTCACCCTTTGTTGACCCAGTTCGGACCTGTAATTGGTTTCTTTATTGCCTGCTGTAAACCACAGTGCAGTCAGCTCGGATTATTCTGTCACCTTTCAGGACAGGGTTTGTGTCCTGGGAACCCGAATAATTAAAATCACCAAAGGGTTTACCATCCGCCTGTCCATAGGCATGATCAACTGCCATCAACCGTCCCATTAATTTTCAGTGAGTATTTTTCACTGATTGACTCTCTTGGGAAGATATGTTCTACTTGGGTGTGCAGATCAAGAAACGAACTGTGTGTTTCTAAAGAAAAAATATAAATCCAACTTTTCATCATGTATCCTGTAAAAGCAGGTATATATGTGTTTTTACCGTGACTCTTATGGTATACTTTCCCATAGTAAATGATGAAACTAATACCACTACTAGCAATATTTATAATGTGAAAGGATTTAGTAAAAGTTAAAAAGGTTTCACATCTTTCTTAGTTTTTATTGGTACTATTTTCTGTGCCTTTTTTATTTATTAGTTTAGAGAGAAAGGGAGACACAGAGAGAAAGAGAGAGAGAGAGAGAAACATCAACTGATTGTTCCATTTATTTATGCATCACTGGTGAATTCTTGTCTGTGCCCTGATTGGGGATTGAACCTACAACCTTGACATATCAGGATGACACTCTAACCAGTGAAGGTACCTGGCCATTGCTCTGCATTTTTTAAAGCAGAGTTTGTCAAATGTTTCCAACACAACTTGTCCACCGATCGCCACAGTCAAAGTTGGGTGGACAGTTTCCCCAACTGTCATCAGAGCCCTCGTTTCTGCAACTCTGTTTGACAAGTATCGAGCTAAGTCCCTCACATGCATCCCGTTATCACTAACCTCATCTGACATTTGAGAAAATTGGGGTTTTAGTGTTAAAGGAACTGGGCAAAGTATATAATTAGATGCAGAGGGGCACCAGAATCAATCATGTACTCTGCCCCCAAAATACTTGATTTCTCAACAACCGATCGAGGCTTTCTCCCAAGATTTTGAGTCCTCCCAAACCCACCAGGTCATTGGCCCAAAATTGTGTCTTATTTTCAACATATATCCAAAGTGGTGACTGATTCCTTATTTCTGGAATCCCAAATGCTGATTAAAACAACCTCAATTATATGTGACAGATGAAGGTGAGATTTGTCTACCCTAACATATCTCAGCAATAAATCTTCCAGGCAAGAGTAAAATGATAGCTTCCTGGCTTTCTGCAAGCTTAACAATATGCGTAATTAGTCCTCACATTTTAGGAAAGAAAGAAGGAATAGGCAATGCAATAATATCCTTTGACATCTTTTATGTTGGGGTAACACAATAAAATGGAAGGAGCTGTAATTCACTACATGTGTGTTTTTACAACATACGGTGTTATAAAGGTTGTTTCCCAGAAAATAAATTAAGTCTTACCAGGTGTGTATTCTCCTCTGAGCAATGAGACTTGAATGGGCATGGCACCATTATTTAATATTTATTTCACATAGCAGCTCTCTAGGTGGCTCCCATGGATGGCTGGATACAGCCTGAGAACCTCTTCCTTTCCTCAGCATAGGAGGTTCCAGGATGCAGGGCCTGGGAGAAGGTCCCATTTCCATTTCTCTGCCTCAGATTGAAGGTGTGTTTTCTCCCGGCAACTGTGACCGTCTTTCCATGGGGTGGGTTGGGAAGAGTTTAGAGATCTTGAGTCAAGGATCCTGACAGAGCATATCAATGACTTTCAGGGTTATCTTATGTTAAGTATATGATGCATACCCTTAAAGTAATTCTATCCAAGCATATGATGATGCGTTAAGAAAAGAAAGTACAAATGCTCACTTTCAGCACAGTTAGTAATGGATCAAGACCCATTCAATGCAGAATTCTTTAATTTACCATCAAAAGAAAACATAAGGGCAACAGTGATTTATTTATGGTGATAATAGCTGGACACCAGAATCAACTCTAGAAGAAATTGTAAAATAGCTTGTTCAGAAAAGCTCTAAGAAAATAAATTTTTTTATTAGTTTGTGTTGGCTTGAATGATTTCGTATTCAGTGCATTAGAATCTGACAGGTGAATTTTGCAGTTAATGTCAAATCTCTGATGCTATTGTTAAAAATGTCCTTAAAGTTGCCCTGGCTGGTGTAGCTCAGTGGATTGAGCGCGGGCTGGGAACCAAGCGGTCCCGGTTCGATTCCCAGTCAGGGCACATGCCTGGGTTGCGGGCCAGGTCCCCGTGAGGGCCATGTGAGAGGCAACCATACATTGCTGTTTCTCTCCCTCTCTGTCTCCCTCCCTTCCCCTCTCTCTAAAAATAAATAAAAATAAATCTTTAAAAAAAAATGTCCTTAAAGTCATACAATTGGTAGTCCCATAACTTAGTCAAGATAAAATAAATATCCATGTTTATTTGTATCGTAATTTGGAGGGGTTTCTCTAATTTCTAGTTATTAAGATTTTAAAATAATTAAAAATAGGTTTTTAAATTATGTGTATAATCATTTCAGATATTCTTTGTGGAATTATCTGGGGATTATACTGAACAATCTGTGGCAATTAGTCCAGTCACTGATGACATCAAGCATTTTGTAAGGATTCTTATCATAATCTCTACACTCATCTCATTCAAACTTGTAGGGGAGGAAAAATAATTTCTTATCTTCCTGAGACTTGGCTGAAAGCCTTGTAATAAAATAATAAGAATCCCTGGTATGTATGGCTCAGTTGGTTGGGCATCATCCCACACAGCAAAAGTTTGCTGGTTCAATCCCATATCAGGGCATGTGCCTAGGTTGCAAGTTCAGTGCCTGGTCGGGGTGCACACGATATACAACCTATCAAAGTTCCTCTCTCACGTTGATGCTTCTCTCCCTCTCTCTCTATTCCAGCTTTCTCCTCTCTCTAAAATCAGTTAGTAAGCCCTTCAATGAAGTTAGAAAATTAACAAAAAATAAAAATAAACAGAATTTAATGAACATATACGTATCCTGTATCCATGGGAGAGACCCAGCAAAAATGAGTAACTCCGAGAGGTGGCTTAGAACTCTGGCCTGTACAGCATCTTCAACCAAGAACCGTAAACTGGTGGGGAAACATCAGGGCAAAGAAAAACAGTTTTCGTCTTCTAAGGGCAGCAAACTGTAGGAAGGTAGACAAATAGTAGACAAAGTCTAGTTAGGAACCTTTATGTAGATGCTTTTGGTGCCTTTTCTAGGTATTTAGGCCCTGAAGTTGTCTTCTGGAATCAGCTTTTGTACTTCCTGGGAGAGAAGAGAGGGAAACTTTTGCAAATGTATGTCCTGCTTTTGCGCAAGTAGGTGGACCTGAAGGAGCTTTTCTAGCATCTGCCTCTTCTCTGTTGCCTTCAGCTCAAAACTACCCTTGGACCAAAGTGCCATGTTTTGGGATGACGTATCTGCTACCCTTTACTATCAGAAGAATCAATTCTCCAGATCTTGTCTCCTTTGGACATTGGCAGTCATTTTATGAAGGATGGCGCTTATTTTTGCTTACAAGATCCTACACATCCTCCTTCGAATGTGTGTAGTTTCCAGGAATTTACCTAAAGATAATTAGGAATGAAATTGTACCTCTGCAAACATACTTGTGTTTAAACAGCCAATAAATTATTCCACACATCACAGCTGAAATTCTACATGGGGAAAAAAAAAGAAGGTTAGCATGTCTCCATAAACAGTTGCAGAGATTGGAACCCTGAAAAGCAAATTTGGATCACAGGCAATATATATATTTAGTCTATTAAGACTTCAAAATTAGGCCTAGCTGGTGTGGCTTAGTGGATTGAGTGCTGGCCTGCTCACCAAAGGGTTGCCGGTTCAATTCCCAGTCAGGGCACATGCCTGGATTACAGGCCAGGTCCCCAGTTGGGGGCACACGAGAGACAACCAGACATTGACATTTCTCTCCCTCTCTCTGTCCCTTCCCCTCTTTCTAAAAACAAATAAATAAACTCTTAAAAAAAAAAAACTACCAAAAAGTGATTTCAAAATTAATGCTACATAGGCAAGTGAGTAATGTGTGGACCCCGTCTAATTTTATACCATTATGGTTTGGGTGGATTCTAATGAATGTGCATGTATAGAGACGTTAAATGCCTGTATTAATTAGTCCCCCTGAAACATGATCCAACTCTGCAGCAGCCGTCACGAACATTTTGAGTGAGTCCAGGGGAGTAGACGTAGGGAAATAAATGACTTGGGGGTGTGAGCAGACGTGTCTTCATTTACGCACAGCTCAGGGCCCCCCCCTTTATGCCTGATGTGGGGTCTATAGGTTTCAATAACCCAAACTCTCCGGGGACGCTAATGACAGAATGGGAACGCAGCTCTCTCCGCAGCCATAACGTGGGATCGTTGAGCTAAAGCTGTTGAGCTTCAGCAACTCTTTCTGATTGCATCGACATTTTCCTCAAAAAAAAAAAAAAATAAATAAATAAATAAATAAACGTCATTTCTGGAAATAAATTGACCAGTTTATTGAAGAGTCTGAGTGGTGTAGCTGCAGAGATGTGTTTATTTTCCTCTAATTGAATCTGCAGCGGGATGGTGGTGAGTAATTCATTCCGTCCCATGTGAGAACTCCCAATCAATGTCCTTGCATTCTGGTTAAATTAAATAGAAGAAACAGCCTGCCTCAATTCAATTTCCTAGTTTTAACATTTTTTTTCAAATATAGTTGCCATTCTGTATGGCTCTATATGAGCTTCAGATGTGCATCACAGCGCTAAGGTATTTACATAATTTACAAAGTAATTTCCTGATGAGTCTAGTAACCACCTGATGCCATCCTTACTTATTACAGTATTATTGGGTATATCCCCTATGCCGTGCTTTGTGACTATTTTTAACTACCAATTTGTACTTCTTAACGCCTTCCTCTTTGTGCTGTGGGTTGAACTGTGTCCCAGAAAGGCTGTCACCGAATCCTACCCGCTGGCACCTGAGAATGTGATGTCATTCGGAAATACACTCAGGCAGGTGGGTTTCTATGAGCTCGTACTGGATCGGAGCGAGCCCTAGGGAAAATTTGCACACAGACTCACAGAGAGACAATGGCCGTGTAAAACCAGAGGCAGATATTTTGGCCGATCCATGGACAAGCCAAGAAACACACAGAAATGGCAACAAACCACGAGACGGAAGAGGCAGGAGGTGTTCTCTTTTTCATGTTTCCCCAGAGGCACCAATCCTGCCAACGTCTTTGATTCAGACTGCTGGCCTCCAGCACCAGGAAAGGGTGGATGTCTGCTGCTTTAAGCTTTCCATCACAACACTCTGTTACAGCAGCCCTGGGCAACCAATAATACAACCCCTCATGGGACCGAAGCTTCATTGTCTTGCTCCCGTGCTTGTCACAGGGTGGACGAGTCAAGGTAGGCTTTCTCTCTCTCCTCCCATCACCCACCCCACCCTCAAGTGTGAAGAAGGGACAATGGTCCTTCCCTTCAGGGCTGCTGTCAGGAATATCTTTGCATGGTGCCTGCAGATGATGTGGCCAGCAGGCAAAAGCTGCTTTTTCAAGAAACACAGGGTGGAGTTTTTCTGCAGAGCTCTTCATTCTGCAGGTGGGCAAGGAGGGTGACTGAGACCCTTCTGGACCAGATCTGGACCAACAAGAAAAATCCCCCTCCGCTTTCTGTTACCCCAGCGTCTGAAGTTCAAGTACCTTTCCCTTTGACTCTCACCCATCTATTCCAGAAGAATCAAAAGTGTAAGTGAATGAGCGCCTTTGTTCCTGCCTTTTCTAAGAGGAGTAAGCAAAAGCATTTGTTCCTGCCTGATTCTGAGGTCGTGAAAAAGGTGGGGGGATTATTCTACGCAGCAGAGAGGAAGAAGGAGCTTATACCCTTTGCAACAGCATGGATGGAACTGGAGAGCATTATGCTAAGTGAAGTAAGCCAGGCGGTGAGGGACAAATACCATATGATCTGACCTTTAACCGGAACATAATCAGCAAAAGCAAAAAGCAAGCAAAACTTAACCAGAGACATTGAAATTAAGAACAATCTAACAATAGCCAGGGGGGAGGGGGAAGGGGACAATGGGGAGAAGGGTTTTCCGGAACCACTTTAGAGGACACATGGACAGAACCAAGGGTTGGGAGGGAGGCAGGGAAGGGAGGTGGGATTGGAGGGGAAGGGGAGGGGAGAGGATGCAGACAACTGTAATTGAACAACAATAAAGTAAATATATATATATATATATATATATATATATATATATATCTCCAAATTAAAAAAAAGAATTACAAATGCACAGTTACAGAACAGTCATGGGGATGTAAAGTCCAGCATAAGGAATATAGCCAATAATATTCTAGTATGATATAGTCGATAATATGGTTTCAAGTGGGTACTAGAGTTATCGGGGCATCTCTTTGTAAGGTATGCAGGGCCCAGCAGAAGTAACACCTGCTTGAGAGTGCTTGGTAGGGTGATAATATGGGTGCAACGATTTATAGTTTTAATTTAAACATTTCACTTACAATGTAATAGGGCGTGCTTGAGTGTGATATTATTATGTTACAGAATTACATACTTACGATTTTGTAATAAAACATTTTGTAATAAAAAAGGGGTATTATTTGTGCCAGACTCTGCATACATCTTTCACAAGTATGCTGTACAGCTGGAACTAATATAAAATAATTTTAACATCAACGATAATTGAAAGGTAAAAAGAAAAAAAAAGTGGGTAATCATCATAATTTTTAACATTTTTTTTTTTAGATTTTCCATTACAGTTGACATCCAATGTGACATTAGTTCCAGGTGTCCATAAACATTCATATGTTAAACTTATAGACAAATCAAAACATTTATAGAAGCCCAAGCCTGTTGGTTTAATTGAAAGTTTGGGAACTGAAGGGCATGTCAAGAGTTTTTCTCAGATCCCCGAAGGGTATACTTCCGACTGTTCAGGCGAATGGTGAAATACGGCACGCTGTGATTTGGATATTGATGAATATGTTTACGTTTTTATTTTACAGAAAAACACTGTGTTATATTTCTTCCTAATAGAATCTGAATAGCGCAGGCACCAGGAAGAGCTGGACCACATATCATCAGGTTGTTTAATGAACTGCAGAGGATGTCAAAACAACAGCAATAAATTCCCTGAAAATTGGGCATTGCCAGAAGAAATTTGGCACCTCCTTCAAGATAATTGCAGAGGAAAATACCCCCCGCCGCGAGTTAATAGCGTATCCTTACTGAAAACGGAAGCGACCATAATTTCCACTTTCCAACATGGGGTCTCTCGCCGGCGCCTGGTGATTTGCAGATCTGCTCATGCTGTCTGATTTGCATGTTGCGGTAGCTGGGTGCTCTTTACAAATTCCACACAAGGTCATGGCGACAGCCCTTTGAACTCCCTGCTTTGCTCTTCTGATGGTTGGCTTTTCAACGTCTCTTAGGGAGAGGTTGCGAGGTGCCCCCCACATCAACCCATTGGTTCACTGGGCATGAGGTAACATTGGGAAATAGTGCATCCCTATCTATCACATTGTAAGCCCATTGTTAGCACGCACAGTAGGTATTTAGCGTACAAATTCTCCACCCTGGCCGGGTAGCTCAGCCGGTTCCAGCATCATCCCAATACAGCGTGATAGCCCGTCAGGGCACGTACAAGAATCCACCAATGAACACATCAATAAGTGAAACAACAAACAGATCTCTCTCTCTCTCTCTCTCGCAAATCCATCAATAACTTTTAAAAAGAATATAAATTCTCTAAATCCCATGGGAAAAGAACACAACAAGTGGGTTTCGTTATTGTTGCGAAAATGAGGAGTTATTCAAATTCTGGTCTAAACTTAACCAATGTAACTGCTATTTAAGAATCAGCAGCTAGTCACATTATCACCTGTATTTTCAAGTACATATTATTTCTGTTTTATTGAAAACACGAATAAAATTGGAGTTCAATGCGTATTTGTTCCATATGGAACTTTCTAAGCAGGCTATGAATTATTGTTATTTGTTGCTATGTAAAACAGTTAGGTTAATTGCTTCTTCTCAATTAACATGGTGGCTATTTGGGCAATTATGAATGGAGATTGTTGGATCAGTGAGATCTTTTTGTCTATGGATCAAATAATTTGAGTGTTGATTGATTGTATCTAGAATGATTCATAAGAAACTGGCAAATGTGGTGTCTAGACAAGATGAATTAAAATGGCCTCAATATCAACCAGAGACATTGAAATTAAAAATAATCTGACAGTAACCAGAGGGGAGGTGGGAGAGGATAATGGGGGGGAGGGGGAAGGGATTTCAGGAACAACAATTAAGGACACATGGACAAAACGGGGGGAGGGTGGAATTAGGGGAGGGACGTGGGGATGGCTGCCGTAGTGGGGACTGGTGGGCGGTAAATGCAGAGAACTGTACTTGAACAACAATAAAACAATTAAAAAATAAAATAAAATGGCCTCAATATCATTGGGGTCAACAGCTAGTTGTTTATAGTCGTTGCAATGAACACGGGTCAAACGAAACTTACACATGCTTTTCCTCATTCATCATTCTTACGACGTGGCATCATTCCTAACGAAAATAATTTGGAACATTCTCCAGATTCTCGCAAAACACAGCTGTATTTATCCCAGTCAATTGCACAAATGGGCTGATCATTTCAAACAGTTCAATAGAATTGCACGCTTTACACGCCCTTACTAGCATTTCAAACTCTTCTAGGACCTTCGTATTCTCCCGGTGTGCGTTGGGGGCGTTCGTTCTTGACTGGTGAAGGCCATTTGCAATACTTGAACATAATTCATTCGCTCAGGCACATTTTGAACTATCGGCTAGACCGTGTTCTCTGTGCAGTGGGATGATAAAAGAACGTCATGAAATTTCTCCAGGAGGAGAATCACAAGGAGTCAACAAATCGGCTCAGCCGACAGAGAAGGATGATGGCCACGGTGAAAAGGAGTTAACGCATGATGCAAGATTGCAGAGAGCGGCCAGGGACCCACGACAGTCTCCTAGCTGAAGCCCTTTTGTCTCTGTATACTCTTTCACCGTTAAAAATAAGTATTAAAATTACATTTCATGACTCCCTCGATTTCAAGATGAATTGAGGTCCTCATCGGCAATTCCGGGATCCTAAAATAAGATTATTCTTGGGATTTCAATAGCGGGTGGGTCATTTTATTACCTGACATAAACTGCCTTTGAAGGGACGGAGAAGTCCCTTCCAAGCAGGAGCAGAATCGTGTAGGGAAAGAATAGAAATAGTAGTTACCATATCTTGCCCAGTATGCTTGTTCGGTGTAAGAATTGCCCCATAAAAATCCTGTGGGTTCATGAAGATGTGAGAGATACACAGAAATGGCAGGAAAATGCAATGCATGGCTTGGAGTAAAATATATTTTTAAATGACCTACTCTGTGTGCGCTGTATTTCTTGTATGTTTAAGTGTCTCCCCGTGGCATGGGGTATGATAGAAATCTCTTCTCGCTCCTTTGTTCAGACCACGCATGCGGAGTATTTATTCTAGCTGGGGCAGAGTGCTTTGGAAATAGAGCTGAGAAAAAGAGGCATCCCTGGCCCATAAGGAGACCCAGACATACTCAACTTGACGAGGATGATTTAAGGAAGTAGAATTGTCCCGAACGGAAATATGGACGCAGTTTTAGCAGAGATAAATTCCAGAGACTTTGGGGCAAAGGCCTATTTGCCATGAAACTGAAATCTCTCCCTGATGAGGGTATGATTTTTCTCTAAAAAGTGGAGGGATTAAAAAAATAATAATGCTTTCAGATGGTCAGTTTCAAAAGAATAAGCCTCATCTCATTTTTGCCGTAGTGACTATTATTATGATAAATATCTGTAAACAATCCAAGGGTTTTAAATTGTAGATTAAGGACTTCTGATTTCAAACAAGCAGAAATAAGTGACACTAGATTTTACCGCTAGTCACAAGGAAAACAGATTCGATAAGAAAAAAATTTACAGATAGATAGTTACATAGATATCCTTATTTTGACAAGTAAGTGCCTCAATTCTGACACCGGAACATACTGGATGGAGAAGTTGGGAACCAAGTTTGTCTAAACATGAGAGAAATGCACACCCCCCACTGCAAGTTCAGGGGCAGCAAGTCTAAATGGTTGCTAATAAGGACAATGTAAGCCATAGAAAATGATTCCAAAGTCCTATTTTTAAAAAAAGATTTTATTTATTTTTAGAAAGAGGGGAAGGGAGGGAGACAGAGAGGGAGAGAAACATCAATGTGTGGTTGCCTCTCACATGCTCACTACTTGGGACCTGGCCCGCAACCCAGGCATGTGCCCTGAGTAGGAATCGAACCAGAGACCCTTTGGACCGCAGGCCCATGCTCAATCCACTGAGCTATGCCAGCCAGGGTCCAATATCCTATTTTGGACTAAAGAAATAATTAGGCCTTTGAAGAGAAAACCAGTTGTTAGAATGCCTTCAAAAATAATTACAACCGCACAGTGGCCAATTTGGGAGAAAACAAGGACAAAAGAAGTCTGCATTAACACATTCGCTCATTACATTCTGAATGAATGTCAAACCTCACTGTGAAAAGCAAATACTTTACACATTCCAAGAAAACACTGAGGACCATCTTTATAATATGGAACAGAAAACAATACCTTCACCCAAATACTACAGCCCCTTCTACAAAAGAATACACTGGGAAATATCACTACATAAAAATCCACATGTTTTGTAAGACAGAAGCATTGTAATTATTTGGGAAAATGTACGAACAAACTCTGGAATTGAGCTCCTGGGTTTTCCTCATCTCTCGCTGAATGCCATAGAGAAATTCTCATTCATGCCAAAAATAGATAAATTCATGCCGTGATATGTTGTAAAGCATGCTTTACAGAATCTGCCTTTAATAGATCCATTTATATGCTTCTCTCTCGCCTTTTTGTAACTGTTTAAAAACCCGTACCTGGTGGGACTGCATTCACTTGTTGGATTGTTTAATATAACAAGTCGTGAATCATCATTGCCGAAATGTAGCCCATTGTGTTCAAATAAATCTGGTTACGGAAACAGGGTATCATCTTTGTTGAGGATCGTTTTACTTATTTGTCCCTTTTCGGGGGCTCTCTATGAATCTCTCAGGTGAAATGCGGTCTTTCTCATTTTCAGGGCGTGCCCAAAAAGAGACGCAAAGGCAACTTGTGGATGCTATTGCGCATTCAGGAGAACACTGAGACCCAGCCAAAGCCCAAAATCTGGGGGACCTCTGCACGGGAAAATAAAACGCTTCAGAAAAGAAGGGTGGCTTTGGACTCTGTTAACTAAAGGAGTCCATTTTGCAGAAATACGTCTGGGTAGCACATCCGCTAAAAGTGTTGAGAAAGAGTAGTTTTAATCCTGTTCTTACACATTTTTCTGGCTATTGCACTCACACAGCAGAAGCAAAACACTGACATTTCGCCTGGCTGGTGTAGCTCAGTGGATTGAGCGCGGGCTGGGAACCAAAGGGTCCTGGTTCGATTCCCAGTCAGGGCACATGCCTGGGTTGCAGCCCAGGTCCCCAGCGAGGGCCACATGAGAGGCAACCACACAAGGATGTTTCTCCTTCTCTTTCGTCCTCCCTTCTCCTCTCTCTAAAAATAAATAAATAAAATCTTAAAAAAAAAAAAAACACTGACATTTTTCTCGTTTACTCTTGTGTCAGAGACCATTGCCAGTTGAATCGGCTGAAGTACTGTTGCTCGAGATTACGTTTATACCGCTCTTGCTTAGGAAACAGAGCCGAAGTTTACATAATTAGTTTAGGTCCTGAATCAGCCACATATTCTTCTATGGGATGCACATAAATATATTTCAAGCAGGGGTAATCTTGAAAAGTGATCACCCGTACGGAAATGGCCATCTAAACAAAACCTCTTTGTGTTAATAGCTTGACTTTTGAACGCCTAGTGTTTATACCTAGATACTCTTTTCAACAGCATGGCAAGATGGAAGAGAGGAAAACCCTTCCTGGCTAGTATTCTTTACCTTCCAGAGAATTCCCCCTGCTGTGTACTTGGTACTGAAGTTTCATCATGAAGACCGACCCAGCAAAACACATTCCTCCTCAAATGGAAACATCCTTTTTCAGGACACATGGTGAGATTTATTCACAATCAAGGAAATCATTAATATCACATACCACGAGCTTCACAGAAAACCCTAAGAAGCCATAGCAAACAGGGTAATGTTGGTACTGAATAGGCATCTATAAAAAGAGATTGAAGCAAATTAAAGACAAAAGTGCGTGACTTCCGGTGTGATTTCCAGGGCCCTGAGGTCCCTCCCACAAGACAGCAGACCTGTCTGAAGAGGGCAAGGCCATGACAAATTGGGCTTCAAAGGTGGGGAGACCTTCAGGAACCCTCACCCTATGCATTTGTCCCTTCTGCTTCCGGGGAGAAAAAGGAGCATCCACGGAAATAGTACCGAGCGTCGAGCACGCTTAGCGTCAACAGCAAAAGAAAGAACAGTGAAAATAGACCTAGCAAACAAGAGGCGATGCTTTGGGGCACATGGATGATGTCTGAGGAGGGAATACAGCCCTCACCCCTCCATCCCCGACTCAGACACTCACAGCACCTTGCCCATCAGCGCCTCGGAAATGCATCACACATTTCGCCCTGCAAAGAGAGGCAACCGGCTATAAACACCTGTGTTCACAGGTCTCTTCATCCAACGGATATCCCACCGGCCCATCCTTTTCTCTCCTCGTTCATGTTTGAAATACGTTGTACTTTGCAGGATAGTCCTGTGACCCTCTTGTCTTCATGCATCCGATTCCGTACTTAAAAATGCAGCGAATTCCTGCTGCCTATCTTTCATCAATGTGCAGATATCAGGAGCATGAATTTTTAGTTGGCATTCCTGGGTCAGTGGTCATCTCTGTGCGCGTTTACAAAGCCGTCTCTGTGGGGATTCAACTGTAGCTGACCGGGACTGTGCTGAGAAAGGACGAAACGTTTGCCAACAGGAGCTTAACTCAAAATCGTGGAGTTCTGCCAAACTGATTTGTGGGGGGAAAATGAACTTAGTGTACTTTAGTGATTTCTTTCTTTATTCATGGTTGGGGATACTTCATAGGAATAGTAGTAATAACTTATATTTCAGTTTTTGTCAGCTCCATGCTCACTTCCACTGAATTTACTTTGTATTATATTTCAAATTTTTTATATGTATATACACACTTGAGGGGGATGCTTATATATTTGGAAATTAGTCCCTTGTAATGTGATTTGCAAACATTTTCCCGGAGTGTTGCTGGCTTTGCAAATGTAGCTTATGCCATAAAGACTATTATAAAACAATTTTAATCAAGTTTATGGACACTTTATGGCTATTGGTTTTTAAATTCTAATTAAAGGCTTTTCCACAGGAAGGTTCAACAATTATGGATACAAAAAAAACACACTTACAGAGTTCTATTTTGAAAACTATTACATGATTATGTGTGAGGACTGTATTAATGCAATAGTATATATCATACATCTGACCATTATATGATTATAAACATATGTGTACAATAAATATTTATCAGGCATCATTTATAGTTTTATTAGCCAATGTTTTACCCCAATACGTTCAATTAATAATGAAAAAAGAAATATGTTTTTATATTACTGCCCACACCTAAATGTACATTGTTAACATACTATCTTCAGAAATAAAATGATCTCTAGTTCCAAGAAATTGGCTGCAAAGAGGTGGCAGCAGAAACTAAAGTTGAACTTTTTATTTAGTTGAAAGTGGTTATTTCTGTCATCTGAATATGCTCGTGGTCTTGAGAAGCTGTTCAAATACAGCTTTGATTCACAGGGGTGGATGAACTCAAAGGGAAATGAACAAAAAATCATAATAAGTATTTTTTAACGAGGTTTCCCTTACCTTCCTCACATATTGTTGCAAACATATCCACTTATTCAATTGCTCTGCCAGATATAATTAACCAATGGGGGAAAATGATAACTTCAAATGGATAAAAATGCAAATACAGATATGAGTTGGAAAATATAGAGAGTAGAGCTTGGCCCTCAAGTAGGACCTAGGTAAAATGGAAAGAAATGGAATTCCCATAGAAATATGTATTAGTTACTGCCTAAAAATAAACCAGGCTAGAAGTTGGTAAATTGATTACTTTTCACCGTTGCAAACATTAGGTTTGCATTTTCGTGAAAGATCAAGGTGAACTCCAGTTAAAACATTTTTGTAATTGTGAAAACCGACTGTCTATCTCATGATTCAGGGCACTCGAAAAGGCACATACATTTCTTATCTGATTGTTAAGTCATTGATAGCTTTTTTGACAGCCCAGAGAATCACAAATATCCTAATTCCTCACGTGGAGATGTTTCATGTTTTCCCTCCAGCCCTGGAAGATATTCTGGCTTAGATACATGTGTATCTATACATATTTCATGAAATACAACTGAGCATTTATTTTTTCCATTTACTTGGACTTGAAATAGAACAAAAATATAATGGGCGGCATTTTCGCCGCACTGCTATTTCCCAGCACACTATAAATTATTCTGTGATGGCAATGCAATGTCCTTCCAAACCCAGTAAGAAGGGTCTTTTTCTTACTGTTTCTCTAGCTGCATCTTATGAGAAAAATGAGATCTTTTGATTGAAAAGAACGATGACTTGTATCCCATAAAGAAGCAAACTGAGAATCACTGAAATTACTGACTATTTTCGGTGACAAATAAAAAATACACCATCCATATATTTTCGTGTTGTGGAATTTCCATCCCTGTAAGCATTTTGTCGAATATCATCCTCTGAACCATATGAGAATAAAATAATAATTGTATAATCATTAGTGCTTATATTTCAGCAATAAACTTAATTACTTACTGGATAATCTGCTAACATATTTTTTTAATGAAATTTTGCATATGTTACTCATTAGAGTTTCGTAGTTGAAAGGGTTGGCAAAATGTTTTTTTTTTATTTTTAAATGAGCAATTTCTGCCCTGGCTGGTGTGGCTCAGTGGATTGAGTGCTGGCCTGTGAACCAAAGGGTCACCAGTTCGATTCCCAGTCTAGACACATGCCTGGGTTGTGGGCCAGGTGTCCAGTAGGGGGCGCGCGAGAGGCAACCACACATTGATGTTCCTCTTCCTCTCTTTTTCCTTTCCTTCTCCTTTCTGTAAAAATAAATAAAATCTTTAAAAAATTTAATTAAAAAAATAAGCAATTTCTCTTTTATACAAACTAATGTTTATACGAACAAAGTAAATACCTTACTATTGCTAAACTTAGGTATTTACTATTACTATTACTATTGCTAAACTTAGGTACTCTAACCTTACTTTGCTAAACTTTGGTTCAAAGGATATGTGCATCATGTTGGTTTTATAAAGCAAGATAAAGAGAAGCACTGTTGAACATGCAAAGCAAGAGTGTGAAAGCAAAAAACATGAAATCTTCCCACCGCAGGCACTGAAAGGGTCCCATTGAACTGGAAGTCCAGGGACTTCAAGTTTGCCCTGCTCGTGGGCAGGCGGAATGACCAGGAAAGGGTTACTACGTTGGGTGGCGTGGGGGTCTGTGTGAGGTGTCCACTGGGCTAGGCTATAGCACCCAGCTACCCAACTGAAAATGCATCCAGGTGTCATGTGACGCTATTGCATACCTGGTTAAGGTCTGCAATCAGTTTACTGGAAGTCAGGCCAGTTATTGTCATGTGGGTTGGACTCATCCAGTCTGTTCAAAAGGCTTAAAAAGGGAGCAACTGCCATTTCCCTGAGAAAGACGAAGTTCTGGCTCAATGGTAGGTTCAATTATGCCTACAGTCTCACCCTGCCGATTTTAGAGTTGCCAGATTCCAGGAAGTGCGTAAGCATTCATTGAAACTTTAGAGATAGATGGATGATAGATAGATAGACTGATAGATACATAGATCCATACATGACAGATCAATATATGAAAGTTAGAGCTATAGATGGTAGATGGATAGATAGTTACATAAATCCATATTGATAGAAAAATACATGCATGGATTAAGGACAGGTAGAGAGATGGATGACAGGTAGAAAGATCCATACATGATAAATAGATAGGTCTATAGGTGATATATGATACATTGATAGGTGATAAATACACAGGTAGATAGATGGACAGATAGATAGTACATAACTCTGTATTGATAGGTAGATAGAGATAAATACACAGATACCGTATGGGACAGGCAGATGCATAGATGACAGATCGACACGTGACTGATTGATGGATCGATACATGATAGATAGATACATACAGATAGATACATGACAGATAGATCTATACACGATAGTCAGATAGAGAGATGAGATAGATGAAGAAGAGACAGATCAATACACAAAGGCTGCCTGAGGGATGCCGGAGCTCCATGTTTAAGGAGAGGGGAGAGGCTTTTGTGCCCACTCTATCCTGAGTGCCCTGGGCATTCCTCCCTCCATGTAGACCTCAGATGCAGGAGAGCTCAATCTTACACCTACCGGTGTTTCCTTCATGGCGGTGCTGCCTGAGAAGTACGTGCCCCCAGCTCCTTATGTCGGAACGTTGATGAGAGGCTGCAGGGAGCTGCCTCCTGTTCGCACCCATGAGCCTGTGTTTGAACTGGTTTCACGGTGCACTATGTCCCCAAAGTTCCAAGACCGTACCGAGAATGTGAAGGTCTTATGTACATTTCAGGTTTACACAAAGGAAACAGATCCAGATACAGGTACTATTTGAACAAGTAGCGGCTTTATTACAGTGCCCGCCTTCATAGTTGTTCAGAAAATACATAAAGACCGCCCCCAGGTAATCAATGCAAACAAAAGTTGGGAAGGTATGGAAAGGTGTTAAGAAAACTTTGATAATGGCTCAACCACAGAACACTAGGAAATACTCAGAGAACCGCGTCAGAAGGCTTCAGCCGATGTACTAATTTATGCGATGGGAAAGAACACTTCCGTGAAGAGCATTCCGGGTCACACAGGATATTGCCTGGGCTCCTTTGAACAAATGCGCCACGGAACCGAATTTCAAGTATTCCAGGCACAAAATGAACAGAGAAACACTCTGATTTCCAAGCCCCCACCTTTGGTCCAATGTATTTCTAATCAAGACCCATTATTCAGCTCGCCATTTAAATGACAATTCACACAGCCTGACCGTTTCTCTTCAAGAGCAATCAGGCCTGATTTATCTGTATGGAGAAATAGATGGTTCTAGCTGGATTGTCAGAGCCTGAATTTTAAGGCAAAAGAACAAAGATAGGATGCGGGAGGACTCCCAGAATCTTGCCACACCCAATCTGTGTGTGAATCTCCATTTCTGCCTACCTCTTTGACCTTGGTCTCATTGAATTTCATGACGTCCATGTACAAGGATACATGTCTGATATGTGAATGTGCACAGCATTCTCATGTTAAAATAATAATATCAACTGCAGTCGTTATTGTTTTTCATCTGCCACCGACTTAACACCTGTTCTGACGCAGTAGGTGTGAAGAAGGTCTCGCTATTTTGTGACTGTCACAAGTCTTCTTGTGGTGTGGGTACCACGGGCCAAAGGGCCACCTTCTGTGTCGTAGAGAAACCCCGCTGTCTTATCCACACAAAACTCTTGCTTCGAGGGGAGTATGGGTTATACAGCAGACGACCCTGCCTGAAATCCTGACAGGGCCGTTGAGACACAGCAGGTTGCCTGGAATTTTGCATCAGAACTTATTTCACAGCCCCCAAACATGTATGGCTTTTCCAAGAGGGTGGCCACTCATTTCTTTTAGGGTGACTTCTCAATGCCACACTCAACTCTGGCGACATCTGAGCAAAAACCCTTATCAAAACACAGAACTTTGAGAGCGCAGCACACTAAACTTACCTTCAGGTGACCGTGAATGAGACAACTAGCTTAAGTGTGCAGGAAACGCAACTCTCAACACTGGTTTATTGCAAGGTTGAACCGGCCTCTGTAAACACAGGTTCTGTTGAGCTTGGGACATGTTTCCTCTTGTGGGGGATGCCAAAGCCTCTTGCTCCAATGTTTCATCTCAGGAGCTCCGGAGCTCAAGTGCCCAAGAGCCATTGGCTCTTCAAGCGTTAGAACTACAGCGGGCAAGGAACTGGACGCTAATGGAGTTGTGCTCATGGGCAAAGTCCGGTCGCTGAGATTTCCGCGAAGGCAGCGGACATTTGCACAGTCCCTCACCCCGCGAAGAGAAAGAGCCATGCGGGAAGTGGGAATGTGGCAGCATGCCCGAAGACGCCACTATCTGTGCGTGGCTATTTCTATAGCAAGTGTTTCAAAGTACATTAAACAGGATATTCGATTTCTCACCTAAAATACTTCACGCGCGGTACTCAGCAGAGACACGTGAGTAGTGGCCACTCGACTGGACAGAGCAGACACAGAACGCTTTCGAAATCACAGAACATTCAAAGGCACAGCGTTGATGTCACCCGGATTATTTCTGGTCACTTATTTACCTCCCGACATATTTAACATTCCATTCCGGGCAACCTGCCGTGTCTCAGCGATCCCTGTCTGCATTCCAGGCAGGGTCG
>PVJI01004575.1:0-106720 GCA_004026765.1 Micronycteris hirsuta | reverse complement strand
CTAAACTTTGTTACCAGCAATATGGCCTTTTCCCTAGTTTTTTCTCAATTTCTTTCTAATCAGAATGCACATTAACAAAAGAGGAGGTGAGAGAAGTGTTGGCTGTTATGCTCTTTGACGTTCTAGGATGTATACCAATAGTATCAAGTCCCTGATTACAACTTGAAGAGCCTTATTTACCTAAAGGTTACATCTGGGAGAAATCTGGGCAATAACTTTCAAAAGCAATTCGTTTGGTACAACTCAAAGAACAAAGGAACCACAGGAAAGACATTATGCAAATATGTGGCTTTTCAAAAGGACACTACCTTGAGAAAAGTGTGGTCAGGTATCTAGCAGATTACAGCACAGGGAGAAGTCTGAAAATGTTTTGCTGTTCTGTATTCACTTACAATCCTGTTATCCTGTTAAGGTTCGATTGGATTAATACCACACATTTGACACATAAAAGTGACCTTAGAACAAATTCCCTTATGAATATAGATAGGAATGTTTCTAAATAAGAGACAAGGAAATTGAATTCAAGACTGCATCTACCATGGCCAACTTGGTTTTAATTCAGGGATATAAATCATAGAAAATCTCTTTAAAAGCAATATGTTCAAATAAGAGAAAACTTTTGACAATCTCAATAGACTGCAAAAAGACATGTGATAATATTCAATATTTATTCCTCATACATATTTTGAGACATGACTAATTCACCCCATATGTAGCTTAAAATGAGATTAAAATTACTTTCGGTGATTAAATTCTAACACTACAATATTACTTAACATTTTTTTCTAAGTGTCCCAACAAATACAGAAATGTCAAACAGAAGAAAAATACAGCAATTAGAAAGGATAAAACAAAATTTCCATTTCTATATTTAGAAAACCTACAAAGAATCTTTACAAACTTTTATAGTCAATAATGGAATTAAGTAGTGTAGCCTCTTGTAAGAAAAAGAAAATAATAAAAGCAAATTTGAATTAACCAGTAAACACTAAATCTTAAAAAATTC
Organism: Micronycteris hirsuta; assembly: GCA_004026765.1. NCBI lineage: Eukaryota > Metazoa > Chordata > Mammalia > Chiroptera > Phyllostomidae > Micronycteris > Micronycteris hirsuta. The sequence continues at coordinate 105,714 of PVJI01004575.1, read as the reverse complement.
CATCAATATAGCAAACAATCTCGGTAGGATATTCATCAAAACATATAAAATATTAAGGCATGAGTAAACCATGAGCCAATCCATTTTTTATAAATTAAAAAGTTAGTTTTTATAAAAAGTGCAGATTATTCCAAACTAATATACTATAAATTTAGTATTACTGCCTACAAAATTCATGTGGACTGCTTTTAAAGTTAACATAGTGATTCTCAAGTTTATACATAGGAATTAACATGTCTAACAGCTAATATATTTTTGACAAAGAAATATAATGGAAGAAAATTTGTTCTGCTAAATGTTAAAGTGTTTTACAGATCTACAATAAGATAGTGTAATGTTAGCAAGAAAATTTACAGATATAACAAAAACGAGACAGGTAACTCTAAAACAGACCTTGGTACATAAAAAATTTAATATGTGATATATAAATTCATGGATACCAATATCAAAGGAGTAAATTAGTCAATAGATGGTATGGGAAATTATTTTAAAAATCAAATTTATACTTCATAGCATATTTCAATGTAAATCTCATATGAATTCAAGTTAAAGAAACAGAATGTATATCAAAAAATTATGTATTATTATAAAATTGATATAATAAAAACTAAGAATTTAAAGTAGCAAATAACTTAGAAAAAAGAAAAATATTTATGCATGTGTGTACAAAGTTTTTAACAGCACACATAATTTTTTTTCAAGTAAATTTCCAATTTATTCCACTTCCGCTTCTCCTTCTGGCATCCCTATGACATGAATGTTGGACTTCTTGATGTTGTCTCTGATGCTGCTTATAGTACCCTCATTTTTTGGATTCTTTTTTCTTCTCGTTGTTCTGATTGGTTGAATTTTTCTTCCTTATGTTCCAAATCATCGATTTAATTCTCAGCTTCATCCACTCTACTGTTGTCTCCCTGTAAATTGTTCTTTATTTCAATTAGTGTATCCTTTGTTTCTTACTATATCTTTTTTATGCTGCTGAGGTCCTCACTAGCATCCTTATAACCAGAGTTCTGAGCTCTGCATCTGATAGATTGCTTATCTCCATTTCATTTAGTTCTCTTTCTGGAGTTTTGATCTGTTCTTCCATTTGGATTATGTGTCTTTGTCTCCTTGTTTTTGCAGCCTCCTGTGTTTGTTTCTATGTGTTAGGTAGAGCTGCTTTGACTCTGTGTCTTGGTAGTAGCCTAATTTGGTAGGTGTCCTGTAGTTTCTAGTGGCACAGCTTCCCCTATCTCCCAAGGTGGTACTCTAAGTGTGCCCTTCATGTGAGCTGAGTACACCCTCCTCTTGTATTGAGACTTGGTTGCTGTTGGCAGATCAGTGGGAGGGATTTACCCAGGCCGCTCAGCTGCAAGGACTGGCTGTGACCAATGATCACCAACCTCTGCCATCTGTGGAGGATTAGCTGTGCAGGGGCAAGGTGATGGTGCTCCATAGTGGTCTGTAGCTCTCCTCTGGGTTCACTGGCCCTGGAGTTTCCTGGGTGGTGCAGGCCAAGGTCAGCCCCAACCTGTGTTTTGCCTGGAGCTACCCTCCCTGAGCTGTAAAGCAATCTGTGATGGCTGCTACTTGTGCTGGGCTTAGAGATTCCCAGGCAAAATTGAGCTGTGAATCTAGCCTGGATGCTGCTAGTGCTGGGCCTGGGGCTCACTGATGCCAGTTGTTGCTTGTTTAAGAAGATATAGATAGTTATGCAGTATGAGCCACGACCAGTCAGTCATTCATATGGAAAAGCAGTCTGGGTGGGCCCATAAGTTGGGTGGGATGGTGCTCTGGGGATCCCCAAGATGGATCAAACAGTGTCAGCTAGATTGATAGCGTCTCAGCCATACCACCAGCTTGCCAGCTCAGTCTGGATGGATGTGGTTTCTTTAATTCTGTGGTTGTCAGACTTCCATTCAACTCAATTCCTGATGGTTCTGAGTGATGGTTGTTCTATATTTTAGTTGTAATTTTGATGTGACTATGCAAAGAGGTAAGCCATGTCTACCCATGTTGCCATCTTGATTAGAAGTCTCAAATGTTTCTTTAATGCATTTGAAATTAAGGAGAGAAGCAAGGAAGATTACATGAAGGTGGAAGAAAGCGAGGTGAGGATTATATTACAGGATAGATAACAAGATTATGTGCTCTCTTGAGGGTGGTAATCCTTATAACAAAGGTATGCCAATCTAGGTGCACAAAAATGGGTCCTACTTAATGCAAAGATAAACCTTTTAATAAAAACTTTTCTGCTGCAGGAATGACTACCAGTCCTGATCTGCCGAGTTAGGGATTTATGAAAAGATCCCCTATGAGATACTTTCCATAGAACCCCTTTTTTGCCCACACCCTAAAAACACTGTAGGGGAGAGAAAAGTTTTCTTCTATCCTTCCAGGTTCTTTGGCTGATCTAATAATCAAATTAATGAAAGACATATTAACAAAAGAAAAACAGATTTATATTTTGTACACACAAGGGCCCCATAAGAATATGAGACCAAAGAACAATTTGGGTAATATAGGCTTACATGTCATTCTGAACTTAGAAATGGGATGGGGGCCTGGGACCTCAAAACGGAGCAGAGTCGTTCACAGGATGGTAAGAAGAGCAAATACTTTGCAGTTAGATGTTTGTCTTACCATACAGAAAGATCACTCAGATAAAAATTATCTCTGGTACTAGTTCTCTTTCCAGGCCAGACCTCCTATCTAAATTCTTTTAAGTTTAATTAGGGGAGGGATTAAAATTTGTCTTGAGTCAGGTGAGTTTTGATTGCCTTCAGCTCAAAACATTCCAAGTGCCAAAGTGGTACATTGGGGGAGGTTTGTTCTGAACTCCTTCAATGTAGTCACCAAAAATAACCTCTTAAAAATATGTAGGTGAATGTATGTGTGTTTTTGTGTGCATTTTAGTTATGTACGAAGCACAACAGGAAATAATTCACTTTGGAATAATGTATGCCACAATCATAAGTATAACTTTAAATTTTTATAAGTTTTCAAAAATTCTGCCCAGGCCTGACCAAAGTGCTTAGTGATCTGTGCCCTTTGAGAAGTAAAACTTCAAAAATACGAAGTAGGAAATTGTGTTCACTGAGCTGGAGTTTTCACTGTAATGTTTCTTGTGTGCGGCTTATCCAGAGGCCTACAAAAATGAACACAAAGTAAACTAGGAGCCTCTGAAGCTCCAGCCCTATGCTTCTCCAAGGCTGCAATCCTGTGAGCTATTCTTGCAACAGACTTTGATACATAATAGTGAAAACACTGGATTATCCTAAGAATACCATTTTAAAAGAAAGAATTCCCAGGATCGCTTTTTTCCTACTATGACCCAGAAAAACCCACCTATCCATGCGCAAGCAAATTAAAGTTCGACAAGACCACCAGAGATTGCTCAGCTAGAATGAAAGAACCTGATCCACTATGTTCCGCAGCACAGATCAATTACAGTTTTTGTTTCCATAAGGCAGGGATCTGTCAGGGAAGGGGAGCTGAATATAGGAAAATTCTAGAGCCAATTCATATTCCAGCACTCCTGGGTTGTTTTTCATAAATGAACAAAATAAGAATCCTTTTCTACCACAATTATTAATAAGCACCATGAAAGATGCAATTGTCAGTAAATACCACTTTTGAAAAATAGATGTTCTATTATCAAAGATCTGGCCTACATTAGCTCAACTAATTTACATGCATGCTCTCTTCTGAAGCCGTGAGCAACGTGATGTCTTAGTCACAGCCCCTGAAAGTTTTCCAACTTAACTTCACTCAGTTACAATCTCTGCCTTAGGTTATTTATTCCAGTGCACCTTGCATTCAGTCCACAATGCTCCCACTCACCCACAATAAGCTGGTATCATTACTCCAATAATCGGCTCCTGGACTTTTCTTTAATAGTCACTGAAAATAAAGTGAGAACTGAGTATTGGTTTCTGTCTGCCCTTGGGATATAACCACGGAACGCTCCTCCACATTTCTAGGAGGCATCCAAGAGGCCTGAACTGATTTTCCAGGTTAATCCTTTGCTTGTGTGGTCTATTTTGATTCTATCAATTTATGCCAAGGATGTAGGATACACGCCCTTCACTGAACACCCAGTGCGAATTTGAGTCCATTTTCCTCCTGTGTTTAGCCAACCATGGCTCCTGCCTCTGAACTCTCATTGTCTTTCCTTCTGTCACCACAGCTGGTTGCTGTCCTAGAGTTTTATCTCCCTCATGGTCTAAAAGTACAGGATTACATTCTGCACTTGGAAGAAAGAATTTAATTGGTGAATAACAGTCACTTTTGTTCCCTTGCATTCAGGGAATTCACACAGTTTCTCAGTATTTCCAAAAAATAGAGCCTTCAGGCAAGACTAGAATTTGAATCTGAGTATCAGCCATTTATCTACCCCAAGCACTCAGAGTGCAATGAAGTTGTGTTGTTACTTAGAAGGCCTTAATGGATACCATGGGACCCTGACACATTCTCCTTAACACATCAGCAGTCTGTCAACTTTCTAAAGAACAAAGACCCAATGCAGCAGCTCTCCACTTCCCTTTCAAGCTCTGTTCCTGCTCTCCTGATTTTGGTGTATCCCAAATTAAATTATTTAAGAAATTTTCCCCAATAAAATTACAGCTGAACCATTAGAGAAAACACAAATATTTGTCAGTTTTTCTCAGAAATACAAAAATTGAATTAAATTTTAATATTTTAAAAGGAATAATTGTGTGACCTATTGTGTCTTAAGATTCAAATAGCAAAGCCAGCCAATACATTAAGGAAAATGAAAGGAGAGTGCCCTTGAGGGATTTTCCTTCCTGCAGAAATATTCACAAGTTGTGTACTGGGTCATTCTACGTATCTACATGGTCACAGGGCCACTTCAGTTCTGTGCCAGAGAGCCAAGCTATCTCACACTGCCCTGTATACTGGTATGGAAGAGAGCCAGCTGTGGATACTCACATATGGAAGTAAATTCAATGTCATAGGACATGTATCTATTGAATGAAGTAATAGAAGGAGAAAACCCACACTGAAAATCCAATGGGAGAGAAGGTGAGTGGTTCAATTGGGAGACTGTTAACAGACAAGAGCCAAGCCAGGACTGAGTCTGTCTTGGGTCAGCCTATAGTGCGTGGGTTCTTCACCGCATGCAGGAAAGATTTCAGAGACAAGCCCACGTGATTTTGAGAGTATGTTTATTAAAGCTAGGTACAATGAAATAGGAAGAGGCTTAGGATAGAAGAAGCAATGGGAGAGAGCCTAGACAGGGCTGCTTTGGCTTTCTAGAAATGTAGAAAAGGAATGAGCTGTAGCAGGGCTATTTTGGCTCATTGGAAAGGCAGAGAAAAGGGACCTTGGAGACAGGTTCAGGGGATTAGCCTGGGATGAGCTGCTACTGCCCATTGCTGCCCTGATTATAAATCTTATGGGGACACTTGGAGATGCATGCCTAAGAGGGAAGAAAAGTGTGGGTGTGCTCTCAGAAGGGAGAGCCCTCCTTGCATGAACTCTTGAGAGCTTTAAAGGCTGGGAGTTTAAGGGAAGATCTCAGTAGAATATTCATCAGCATTATGCTGATGAACCAAAAGGAGATTTATTTGCTTAACTTCATTGGTCCTTGAGTGTGATTGGCGCAAATGGCACTAATTGGATTTCTGCTACCTATCTCCGGAGTAGGATGATTTAAGTTATTTACTCTCTGGTTGGGGAGAAGTGTAAACTATTTACTCTTAAGTAAGTGTCCTTGGTTAGGAAAGACAGGGTTTTTTTTATTTACTAGATGGCTGTAAACTGCTTGGCAGCTTAACTGTTTGTCTCAGTTTCCTTCTGCCACTTGTCCTGGTTTACCGGCCTGTCTCAAGGGAATGGAATGGAAATCTGTGAACCCATGGGTGGAAATTAGGAAGGAATTAGTATCTTTAGAAACCTAAAATTCTCATTTCTAGCCTTCACTTCCACCCTCACCCTGATACAGAGATAACTTATCAGATTACTGGGCAGGAATAGACAGGTGCTTTAGGAACAGTTTGCCTGATGCAATGGTAAACAGCTTAGGAACAGGACTGGCTGAGCAGCTGAATGCCTCTGCTGTACATGGAATTAGGGGTCAGAAGATTTAAACAGAAAAAGGCAGAGACTGACTCTTGCTTGTTGTTTTTCAAGGATGCCTGGATGATCATGCTTAACCACTTACGTTTCCCAAAAGATGGTATTTTAAATGGGAGAAGGAACTCTGGAAATAGTATAGGATTGGTCTGGCCTGGCAGAGTGGCAGGGTTACTTTTTTTTGGTTGTTCCAGAGGGGATGGGCTCAGAGGCAGAAGCCTTCTATTGCTTCAAAATTGTATAGCTTTTATATCTTATATTTCGGTTGGTACACTAGCCTTATAGAAATAAGATAATTAAAAACTCTCAGAATAACAGGGGAAGTCAAGAGTTAAAGGTTTTAGCCTTAACTGATAGGCTTAAGTGATTAAAGCTGGAACTCAAGAGTTAAAAAGATCTCAGCTTAGTTGATAGGCTTAAGTGACTAATGTACTGGAAGCTGTTGTTCCAAAATTGTATGTAGCTTTTGAGTAAAGACTCCTTTCCTTTTCACCAAACCTTTGCCTCTGGAATTTTGCATAGAGGGCAGCAAATTTTTTGCAAACAACATGACCCCTCTTGTGTTCAGTAACAATCCCATCCATATACAACTTCCAAATAACAGCAAATTACAAATTTGTTACAAAGAATTATTCAGAGATGGATTGTGTCCCTGTAATGACTACCTTCTAGAGCCTTGGTTGAAGCAGATGAACTAGAGAAAAACAAACAAAATTTGATAACACGTATATCTCCTGCATACACGGGAGATACCCAGGAATACTGAGTAACTCCCCCAAATGGCCCAAACCACCATTGTAAGACCTTCTGCAACTAAAGACAAAAGATGTTGGGTGAGAGGGGAGCAATTAGAAAATGTTATCAGCTAAAGCATAGTAAACAAGTATAGGGTTGTTAGGCAGGTTTAAGCCTTTCCTTCTCCATTGATAAGAGTGTTTAGAGATTTAGAGTCATCCTCCTCTTCCTGGTACAGAGAGGGAGACACCCTCATACGTGGAGATTTCCCTTATAAATATAAATGTCTCTTACAAAAAGGTAACGGCTACTCAGTTGTCACAGCTTTACCCATGTTTGCTGTTCTTAAAAATAATCAGCCTAAAATAATCTTTATGCCAAAAAGGCATATTTTGAGTGGTATATTCTGCTCCACTTCTTCTACTTTTCACACATATAAGGCAGCACTTCTGGCTCATATTTGATATTCAATATATTGTTGGAATTATTATTTTGGAATATAGAAAATTACTAAGCCACCTAAAGGTCAGGAAAAAATAACTAAGTGTTTGCATAGTCTAGACTTTGAAATGTTTTTTGAAAAAAACATTTCAAAACATTCAGAGAGAAGATGTACATGTCTTCATAGTCATAGATTCTGAAATAAAATAAACATTAAGAAAAAAAGAAAATTGCAAAGAAATTAAATTCTAACTCTACAATTTTGACTCATTTTTGTCCACATGGCCATGTTATTTCCTTTGACTATTTCCTTTTTACATATTCAAATAATATTATTTTACAAATCTGATAGGAATGCTTCTGTGTGTCTAATTTTTGCTCTCTTGCCTCACATGTGGCCATACTTTCCTTTAATCATTCTTGCATTAATCTTTCCTCTTTTTTTTTTTTTTTTTTTTTATTTCTAGAAACTACCATGATGAACTGAATCATTTGACAAAACACAGAATACTGGCAACTAATATCGCACCATGGCCCTGACAGACACCTCACTTTAAGTGCCACTGGACCCCACAAAAATGGGTGAGTGCACTGTAAATGATCCCATTTGAACTTCTCCATTCCTACTAATGCTAACACTAAGACCCGCAATTCATGAAGCTACGTCATCAGCACCCTCATCCTCCTGAGGACAAGGACCAAAATATCTATTAAGAAAGCAAGAAGTTCATTTCATTTTGCACTTTTGCTCTCTTAATCCAAATAGAAAAGAAATACATAAAGAATTCCACAGGTATTTACTCTGCTTTTCCAGATGGCACCTTTTGCATAAATTATATCAGGGCAAAAATATAGTAAGTTAAATAAAAATGCATAAAAACAACAAAATGGAATTTGAAGTATAGACTTAAGCTGTCAACCTATCAGTAAAGTTGATTTAAAAAGTGGCATATCTTTATGCCATTAACGTTAATCCATGGCAAATTCCAGAAGCATAACTAACCTAGAAGCATAAAGTTGCATATGTATTCTCTGCCTGCAGTTCTGTAAAGTATAAATTTAGAGTGGGTTAACAAAAATATACCAACTGATTTCAATATTCATAAATATGCAAAAGAATCCGTTTCTAAAAGAGGGCCCTTATCATGGAAATACTGATTTTATTGTTTCTTAAAATTAAGGTATGTGTATGTGTGTGTGTTTAAGGGGTACTACTGTGAAAGAAAAAAAATGAATGTAAAGAGGATAATAAAGCAAAACTACATTAAGAAAATGTTAAGTTTTATAGAATAGATTTGTATTTGAAAGGAAAAGGTAAAGAGAAAAAGCTACGTTTTTCTTAGAAAATCATTGACCCCTTTAACCTCCCCACATATGCCCTGATTAGCTCAATAGCAGTCTTTATCTCATCCAAAGCTTTCGACCTTGAAAAAGCACTCATCTCTATGCACAGCAATTAGGGAAAAAGTGTGCCTGCACAAAGTAGGTTCTCAATAGTGATGCTTTGGCCATACAAAACAACATGGAAAGGAAGCAGGTCTGCTGGAAGTAGCACACATTTTAGAAATGAAAGTCTTTGCTAGAAAGGGCATAATTTCATCTCTGAAAGTCACTGAGTCCTCTGCATTCACTTCATTTCTGGATATTATATGCTGAAATTAGAATTGTCCTCCTAAACTTTGTTAGTATCTGCTGAACCAGGTCAGTAAAATGAAATCAACTTTAATGTGGTTTAAAATTATAATTATCTCAATATGGTCATTACTTCTGGGGAAATCATTGCAGGGGCATATACTTGTTTAAACACGTTCATTTAATTTTGATTTTTGCTTTCAAGCTTGTGGGCAATTCTAGGGCAACTTACCAAGAAGAACTATAAAATTCCAAATTCCTCCAAAAATATAACAATACGACTGCAATAATGGTATCTGAAATAGACTTAGACTCCTAACTAAGGCTTAGTACCGTAAGTGGTTAATTTTTATAATCCTAAAGCATAGTTTAAGTTGAAATTTCAAGAATGCACTGCAATATTTTCCAAAAATTATTCTACATTCTGATCCCACATGCTCTTCCAGATCCTTGCACTTTCCTACCAAGAGGTGTGGTCTATTTCTCCTCCTTTCATAACTGAGTAGGTCTCTGCTTACCTTGACAGACACAAGAAGAAATGTATGTGATTTTAGACACTAAGTCAAAAAAGAAAATTCAGCTTTCGTTAGCTTTTCTCTCTTTCTTGAAGCATGAGACTTGGGAGCTTTCTGCCAATTCGTAAGAAGCCCAGCTACCCTGAAGCAACCAAGCTGGCAAGACCATGCAGAGACGACGGAGATAGCGAGAGATGCCCAGGGTAATCTTCAAATAATTCCAGCCTCCAGACTTCAGTGCACAGTAAGCTAGTTGATGTGTATGAGAGGGAAGGAGAAGAGATAAGTCTGGGAGGTTCTGAATTAATCCCACTGAAAGATGATGAGAGAGGGGACAAGATGAGACATCTCTTATTGATACAGAAAGCACAATTATCCAGGTGGAAGCTGTTAAACCACATTTCTCACTGAAAGGCAGAGATTACAAAACCTTTAAGTTTTGTTCCACACATATATTTCCCTCAGTAAATTATCCTATAATTTTCCAGTTTATTAAAGGAAAATTTATAGACCTCTTAGTAAATAAATTAGTGCCATTAAAATCAAATGGAAAAATATATATATTCCTTCAAAAACAAGCTAAATCTTAAATTTTTCTTATTTTATGAAGTTTAACATTGGATATTGAACATGTCACTCTCTAACACTTATTGTGGAATGACATCAAGACCCAGTATTACAAAGAGGTTTTTCAAAAGATTTTATTTATTTATTTATTGTTTATTTATATTTTAATTGTTGTTTATGCTGTTACAGTTGTCCCAAGTTTTACTCCCTTCGCCCTCCTCGGCCGAGCCCACCACCCCCCCACTTCCATTGTCAATCCCCACATTGTTGCCCATGTCCATGGGTCCTTCGTGTATGTTCTTTGACTAATCCCTTCTCCCTCTTCCCCTCTTACCATTGTCAGTCTATTCCATGATTCTATAAAGAGGTTTTAAAATATTCCATATAATTTAACCAAAGAGTAAAATTCTCCTTTGTATTCACCTCAATCCCCATAAAGAAGATGACTATCAGATAAAAGGATAAAGTGCTTCTTTTTTTCTTTCTTCTAAATCTTAAAACAATTTATATAAGTTCTATTAATACTTTGCACTTGTATATACAGATCTAATTAAAAAGTGCAGAAGTGCAGGCTAAGCTAAGCCTCAAGAATTTGAAATTGCTAAAAATCAATATGAAATTAATGTAGTAAACTATAGTTGGTCTTGAATATCTTTGCAAATTCACAAAATGCTTCCAAATCATAGGAGCTCATCCCTAGGGCTCCAAGAAAACAAGATAGTTTAGTCGTATTTTTGTTTCTTCCATGAATATTAGTGGTAATTATTCTCCCTTTCTTCCTAATATCTCATCCTCTGTCTTATTACAAGGAAAAAAAACAATAATTTATAAAAATAGAACCATATCAAAGAGAAACAGGGCCAAATGAATATCTTAGCACCAAGAACCCCCAGGGCAGAGTAAATGCCCACAATTTCCACACAAAGACTTGTTTCAAGAGGCAATGTTTCAAGAGCTATTTGAACAGAAAAAGAACTAAAACAATTGAAATGTCGATGCATTTTAACTGACACAGAATCACCTTCTTGCCTTAACTACTCTGCCAAAGCTGGCCTCACAAGCAAATGTCAAGAGGCATATTTTATAGTTAAGCCAGCAATCAAACAAGAGCAGCTGCATATGCCTGGCACATGGGAAATTCTGAGAGCATTTACCAGTCTATTCTGATGAGGACCTTGGAACTGGTCAAGTGATGGTCTGGAAAGTGGTCAAGTGTGGTCTGGTGTGCATCCTTCTAGTTTTCATTTGAAGGTCAGCAAATCTCTTGGTGCTAGAATGCCTTTAGGTCAAAGTCAGATTTGTTGAGTATGGACATTATGCACCTAGATGTTCATGAGAGGATAGTCTGTCAAAGTTCAGGGAGAAAGGAAAAAGAATGTTTACTTTCAGGAATAAATATGTTCACCCTGGCACTCACCTGAGCTGCCCCCTGAGACCCTCGGAGCTCTCAGTGCATTCATCTTCAGTCTGCCCCACGTGCAACTTTATGAGTAGGAAATACCTCATACTGGATTTGAGTGGGCCCTTCTGCTCATAACAGGGCCACTGACTGTACCAAAGGAAGTGCTGCAAATAATGAAGGAGAGAAGTGCCATCAGCTTTTCTCCCCACATTGTTAACAGTATCATCGTCACTTCATCATTCACATTGCATTAAAAAAAAATCTCATTGAACATTACTGAAAATAACTCTTCTGCCTACAAAAAGCATGCCGATTGGAACTCAATTGGCTTAATCTTTTTAACGTTTTGATCTTAAGGGTCTTCATTTAGTTCGGCCTTTTCCGTTAGAAAAGATATTCTTGTATGATCTCTGTTCATCAATTAATTGCTTGACTTGAAAGTCACTAAACCTTTGCACAAGTTCTTTTATTTTCAAGATGTTAAAAGGATTAGAAAATCTATAATGCAAACTGCTGAAAAAAATTTAAACACCTTGACTTAGAAGACTGTGGATCATATGCATTTTGTTATTTTGTTTAATTTTGTATTCTCATTAACTTTCAATACATCCATCACATTCTTTCCCAAGTACATGTTAAATATTGACCAAAGCTAATGTGCTCAGTCAGAGTCAAGAAGGAATGGCAACATTTTGCAATATGTTGGTTATTTTTATTTATATTTTGACCTTGATACTCTGACTTAAGACACTAACATAAAGTGATCTCTTCAAAAAAGGTGTATATTTGCAGCTCACCAAACCAACAATTTTGAATAGCAGGCATAAATGTGTCTGTTGAAAACATAAGGACTCCGCCAGTGATGAGCTGCAGTGAGTATACTAAAGTGAAAGGACAAATGGTAGTGCTTATATCCCATGAAGCGCTCCATGTTGGCAGGACACAGATATCCGTCAATATCAATACTGTGTCCCAGTGTTTTCATTGGAGTGTTTCCACATACTATGTGGTACAGTCTCAGCCCCAGTCCTTCCCAGCTATACCCTTTTCCTCTCTCCTCTCACCTATTTTCACAGGTAGCTGGCTGATGGTAGCTGGCTTCAGGAGCAGTTCCTGAATATGCACATCAAACATTAGGGAGAAGAAATCCCTAATGTTTGATGTGATGTTGGCAAATTAGATCTCATGACTTCCCTACTGAAAACACTCTAGTGGATACCATAGATGGTAGAATAAAATCCCAGATCCTTCCAACGGTTCACAAGTCCTGAATAACCTGACTCGTATCCCCCTCATTGACCTCAGCTTTATCTGTACTCTACTTTCTCGTTATGTTACCGAATGCAGGTCTGGCTGCCTGCTGCAATGAAAGCCAAACCCATGAGATAACTGCTGGTGAGAAGCAAAGAAGTTTATTAAGTATCGACCACCTAAGATGATGGGGAACTCTCTTCCCAAAGCCCATCTCCCCAACTCAGTACAGGCAGAGGATTTTATCAGGAGGGAGAGGAGAAACAGAACAGAGATCAAGGGGACGGAGTTGAGAGTTCCCCATTGAGGGGCCTACATGCAGACCAGCCCAGACTATTCTGATGAGGACCTTGAAACTGCTCCAGTGATGCTCTGGTGTGCATCCTCCTGGTTTTCACTTGAAGGTCAGCAAATCTCCTGGAGCTGGAATGCCTCAAGCCGAAGTCTATATCTTTAGAAGTTAGTTCCTAGGGTTCTTCTACAAACATGCTGTTTATCTACAAGCTACATGTTAGTCAGAGTCAGCATTTATAGGAATAATGTCAAAGAATGGTACAATTCCCTAATGGCCAGCAATGTGCAATATATAAAGAGCATAGACTGCCTGAGTTTGTGAATTGTGGCCCTGGCTCTGTCACCTCCCAGCGAAGTGCTTCACTGTTTCTCTCTCTCTAGGCTTGCGCTGTGTAACTGTCTCCTCTACTGGAAATGTTATTATGCCCACTCTTAGCACAAATGTCCACTCCTCAGATCAGCTTTCCTGAAATATCTCATCCAAAGAAACAACCACCCACCCTGAGAGGTCATGCGTCCTCTCAGTGCCCTCATTGCTCCCTGTCATTACCTCCTCAGTTTCTTTCCTTTCACTCTGTCCTCTTCATTACGATGCAAGCTCCATGAGAGCAGATAACTCGCTTCCTTTTGAATCCCTACCTCTTGACATAGAACTTGAACACACAGTAGGTATTTGTCTAAATATGTGTAAAAGTAGTTAATGGGATCACGAGATCTGGATTCCAATCTTATCACTTGAAAAGTCACTTACTAATTTCTGGAAGTTTAAATTACCTCATTTATAATTGAAGATAATTATACCCTTTCTACCTCTGTCTCAGTGTGAAAATGCAAATTGGATAATGTATATGAAAGTGCTATAGAAACTATAAATATTACCCAAATATTAATTATGAAAAATACAAGCTAACACGGTAGAATAAGTAGTAGACTAAGAATCAAAAACCTAAATGCATCCTCCTTTGTGTGCTTATTGTGAGACTCAGGGTAAACATGCACTGCCCCAAGCATCCAATTCTTCAGTGCAAAATGATGGTGACACCATTTCATGAGGACTACATGGCTCATCTAGAGAACTGTGAACATCACATGTGACTATGAGCCAAAGGTTACTTATAAAGTAGTGGAATCAGACCCAGACAGCCTCAATGTTCCCCTCAGCTTGATTATACTTCAGGCAGGGATTTTCCTGAATCTATGCCCTGATCTCCCTATTTTAGGGCAGTTTTAGGTTCACAGCAAAATGGAAAGGAAGGCACAGAGGTTTCCCATGCATATCCTGCACTGCCTCCTCTGTTATCAACGTCTTCCACCGGAGTGTGCATCATTGCAACTGGTGAGCCCACACCGAACATCATAGTCATTCAAAGGCCATAATTTACCTTTGGATTGATTCACTCTTAGTGTTTTACATTTATGGTTTTGAACAAATGTCAATAATATATATGCATCATTATAGTATCATACAGAGTATTTTCGTGGCCCTAAAAACTCTGTGTTCTCTGTCTATCCATCCCTGCTTCCTCTGCCACGTGCTCCAAACCCTGGAAATTGGGGTTTTACTGTCTCCGTAGTCTTGTCTTTTCCAGAATATCACATAGTTGGAATCAAATAGTTCATAGCTTTTTACAATTGGCTTATTTCACTTAGAAATATACATTTAGAATTCCTCCATGTCTTTAGAGCTCTTTTGTTTTAAGACTCAATAATTTTCCATTGTCTGAATGAACCACAGTTTATTTATTCATTCACCTACCGAAGGACTCAGGGTTGCTTTTATGTTTTGGCAATTATGAATAAAGTCTTTTATAAACATCCATGTTCAGGTTTTTGTGTAGACATACATTTTTAACTCCTTTGGGTAAATACCAAGGAGTGCAACCGCTGGATCACATGGTAAGGTTATGGTTAGTCTAGTAAGAGACTGACAAACTGCCTTTGAAAGCATCCGTACCATTTTGCATTTCCACCAGTAATGAATGAGAATTCTTGTTGCTCCACATCCTCATCAGCACTTGGTGTTGCTGATGTTCTGAATTTTTTGGCATTCTAATAGGGGTATAGTGGTTCTAATATTTGTGCTGTGTTTTAATTTGCATTTTTCTAATGACATATGATGGGAAGCATGTTTTTATAAACTCATTTACCATCTCTCCTCTTCATCCTCTCACATCTTTTGTGTTAAGTACACCTGAAAAACCACCATCACCTTCAAGTTTCTCCTTATAATTGATATTTACAAATAAATAATTTGTTGACAGTGTCTGCTTGTATAATCTTATTGTAACAGTCTTTATAACATTTGGCCTTGTTGTCATTCAACATAAGTCACTTCAGGGACTCAGTCTCTGCTTCTGTGAAATGAGTAGGTTGGCTCTGACGACCCCTTTCCAGCCCTACGATTTTTTTAATCTAAATGCCTTTCAAAGCCTTTATTTATATCGTGACAGTACATCTACAATCCTTTCAGAGGTTTCAGGAAGTGTGACAAGGATGCTAAGCTCTCTGCCCAGAATATGCAATGCAACGGTGCTGTATAATTTTTAAAAGCTTGAAATACATGGGTTTTTATCATTTCCCTCCCATCATTACTATTGTTCTGACACTACATTTACCAGTAATTTACTTAA
Organism: Micronycteris hirsuta; assembly: GCA_004026765.1. Lineage (NCBI taxonomy): Eukaryota > Metazoa > Chordata > Mammalia > Chiroptera > Phyllostomidae > Micronycteris > Micronycteris hirsuta. Next base: position 90,166 of record PVJI01004575.1, on the reverse strand, counting down.
ACCTGCCTGGGATAAATTCAGCTCAGTGGCACTTGGTGAAACCAATTTTAGATACTCTGTGCCAAAATTAAATTAACATTTATTTAGCAGGATATCACAACACTGCTTTAAATTTCCAAGGATTATTTTAGTTTTCTTGCTCTTTTTAGAAGTTATCAGTCCTATAAAAATATTACATTATTGAGAAAATTTGTCCTGGGTACATTTTCATTCACTGATCTCACACTTTGCCTGTGAGTCTCCCTAGTTCCTAAACTTCTGTGCTCAGAATATCCCTGAGTTCAAAACTGTTAAAGCATTTGCTTTCAGTAGATACATTTGAAATTTCCAGACAATGATACCCATGAAAACCAAACCAAAGGTGTATCAAAGTAAATCAGATTTATATTGACTCAGTGACTGATTTTCATTTGATCAACTGCCCAATTTCTTTATTATCCTCTTGCAGGTAGGTCACTGTTAAATGTCAGGCTACTTTATGTCAAAACAAAGTGAAAATCTGATACTATCAATTTATGAACATAAATTCACATTTAGTAAGAGTTTGCTCGAGAGCTATGATAAAATCTTCTTTGCTTTTTAAAGAACCAAAGGGTGCAGATGGAACACAGTGAAGGCTCCCCTCCTGAGTTTCATTTGGTTTTCCATTTGGCTGCCATTTGATAGCGACTGTCTCGCTGATCCCATAAACAGTCAGCAGATGAGTATAGCAGAAAGTTATTTTTTAGAAATAAAGTTATGGATTAAATTCTCTGCAAATCAATGTGATATAAGAAGCTTAAAGAAACAAACAGCAAAGAGTTCCAAAAGCAGCCAACACCTGATGTTGAACTATAGTACAAAATAGCACTAAAACAGTCACAAAACGATTCTTAATTCTTTTTTTTTCTGAATAATCCTAAGTGATCTTTTAGATTACTAGGATATTTTCTTGCTTTTTAAAAATTTAATCTTTATTGTATTTTGTTCCATTACCCATCCCCTTACACTCCCTTCCCCCGCAGCTATCACCACACTGGTGTCCATGTTCACGAGTCTCTTTTCCTTATATTTTCTAATATATCTTACCAATTACCTCCACTTATTCATTGGAGTGAGAAGAAAGGAAAAGAAGTCTAGCATTTATTGAGCACATACATTGTCTCATTTATCACTCACAACAGCCATACAAGAGAAGAACTACTTCCATTCTATACATAAGAAAACTGAGGCTTGGAGTGCCTAAGCAGAACTTATCCAAAAACATAAAAGAGAAACAGGATTTGAAATTAGTTCTGTTTGAATCAACACCAATACTTTCCCCTTACACTGCACTGCCTCTGGCTTTATAAGAGTATTCTACTAACAGGGGAAGAGAAGCAGTGCACAAAAGAAAACAGACAGTCTTGGTGATGCATGAGCTTTGTCCTTCAGTCCCTGCAAAATGGGAGGACTAAGGTGAAGCATACATTTGATGGAAAGTCTTTGCTGTCGCGTTTCATCAGACAGGGGTCCCACAAAGCAGCACGTTACATGGTTTCTAAGAAGAAGGATTTGAGGACTTAATAGTGGAAGTATTTTTGCTCTAAAACATTTGCAATAAAAAGATAGTGGTAAGAAATCAAACATCTCCATGGAAAGAAAATGGACAGAGGTTTTTCTTAGGGGTTTTCAGAGGTACAACTAGAATTCAAGGCCAGAGATAACTCTTCAATAACAGATGCCATACAAATTTGTTTCTAGCCACATTTATGAAATGCAATTGCCTCTTTTTCCATACCCTTGAAAAAGAGACCTTCTGCATTACCTAGCTGTTTTTCCTAAAGCAATGTTCTAAATGTGTTACTCCCAAGGTCAATGATCTTAAATGAAAATTCCCAATGCTGCCTGCAATTAGTGAAAAGTTGAATTAGACATTGTTGCCTCAGGACTTATGCTATATTTCTAGACTCATTGCCTACAACTCTGTTACCTGGACTTTGGTCAAGCAAATGGAAGTTAATAGCCATGCTCTAAACCCAACCTATCCTTGCATTGCTTCTCTCTGCCTGAAACGCTCTTTATTCCCCACTCCAACACTACTACCTGAGGAATCCCTAGATTATCTTCTATTACTTTCAAGTAATAGAAAATCCACCTGTGTACGTTAAAAAATAAAACTTTAAATATTCCAAAATTATAAACGCAAAGGAATTCAACTCATTTTCTGTCATAACAATTTTTAAGAAGCCCGAGATTTCTTTCCTTCAGTTGCATTATCACCAGTCTGTTGAGATTTATTACATAGCATAATAGTGAAGGTCACAGCTTCTGGAATTAGACTACTTTAGTTCAAAAGCTACTTCTGTTTTGGGATCTTCTGAATGTACATGAATTCTCTGAGCTTTAGCTTTTTCATCTCTAATATTCAGATATAAATAGTATCTAAGATTTAATGACTTAATATATGTAAAGTGAAGACAATATTATAATATGAAAAACTATAATAATCTTAAAATAGTACCTGGCACATAGCATCATGTAAGTATTTTCTATTATTTTTGTGCTGATGGGGAAATGTACTGTCTCTCTCCCTCTCTCCCACCCTCCTTCTTTCCGTCTGATAAGCAAGGAAGAACAATCTCCTAAAAGTTACCCAGTAGCTATCCCTTGCATCTCATTGGCTAGGATTGCATCGCATGTATGTCTACGCAAAGCTGCTGGGAAAGTTGGGGAAGTGAGCTTCTGGTACGTTGTGGAAGTCCAAGCTCTGCCAGCAAGGAAGTGTGGAAGGGTTAGAGTGGGGAAAGGAACGACTCATAAATTCAACCAAAGGTGGCTGCCAAAATCACTCTCTTTAGCCATAAAAATAAAATATTACTAGCTCTTCAAGGGTCCCTCTCAAACACTTCCCCTTCCAGGAGGCCATACCTGACTTCCACACCAATCAGTTTTTTTCTCTTTTCTGAATACTCTAAACTAGTGGTTTTTCAAACAGTGTACTGCAAGAATTTTTAAAACATGCAATACCTGATTACTTAGTCAGGGGGACTTACCTCTTTTCCCTTAGATTGTCAAATAAAAATTAAAAAATGACAACAGCCAACACACCATAGATGTTGGTTTGAATGAATCAAAACTGCACCTATTTTTAGTCAGATTAGCAAAAAATATATATTTGTATGGGCTACAGAATTTTACTAATTAGCCCTGGCTGGTGTGGCTCAGTGGACTGAGTGCCGGTCTTCGAGCCAAAGAGTCCCCAGTTCGATTCCCAGTCAGGGCAAATGCCTGGGTTGCAGACCGGGTCCCCAGTAGGGGGCATGTGAAAAGCAACCACACATTGATATTTCCCTCTGTCCTTCCTTCCCTTCTGTCTAAAAATAAGTAAAATTTTTTTTAAAAAAAGAATGTCAGTAATTAGTCTATATGTGCCCTGAGATAAAAAGGTTGAAAATCGCTGCTTGAAATAGTCATTGACAGTGTCAAAATTAATCATGTATTATAGTTTTAAAATGTTTTTAAAAATCTGGTTTAAAAAGAACAGATTTAAGGCTGAATGAAGCTGTAAATATAATCTAGCTTAACCAATCTTGTGATGATCAAATTACTTCTAGAACATATAAATCAATTAAAATAACCAAAAATCATTACCATTTTTAAAAATCCTGCATTAGTGTGTTAACAGGTGATTAATCTATTTATTTATTCCATACAACAATCGTACCACATTGGAGTTGCAAATAGACTTTCTTTAGAACATATTCCCAGCAAAACTCCATTCTCTCAAACCCTTAAAAAATGTGGCTATTCCACTATTTAATTTAATTCTCACAATAAAAACAAATCTATAAGCACACACATGTAATTTAAAAGGCTTAATATGGAGAAAACCCTTTGAGCAAGCAGAAACTTTAATAATCCTCTACCTAACTCCCCATTTTTTCACTGGGGATTGATAGTGATTTTTTAAAAAAGTGGTGTCCTGAAATTTGCTTGCAAACTTTCATTCTTTCATTTAGTCCAGTTTAGTGATTGTCAAAATTTTAGAGCATAAGAAGTAGTGTACAGATATGTATATAAAACTATAGATGCAATATTTCATAAGTGATGGGATCTTTTCAAGCACAATATTGATTATATGGGGTTATCATCTTACTTTTTACTTTAGAAAATAATTCAAGTATAACACGTGAGCATATTGTACTATTAACATTTTACAGATCAGAAAATAGTCCCAAAGAGAAGTTACTTGCCTGAGGACATATAGCTGATAATTAGTTAAAGTGGGAAGCCCCTACTGATATGACCTAAAAGTCAAAAAGGTAATAGCTACACTGCCTGCCTGTTCTATGCGGATACTGTTAATTCCTTCAGTGCAGAAATTGGTTGCTCTCAGCACTTAGTCCGATGTTTTATGAATGGGATGTGATCAATATACATTTGTTGTAATGAGAATTCTGAAATCAATCACAAATGACTCTGAGAGTGATCTTTCTTATCTTCTGCCTCGCAAGTCTTCTAAGTCTTAGAGGTGAAACAGGAACCGGAGAGGACTAGAACTGGCAATGATAAAGAACCGCCCCCACTCTTAATTCTGGCAGCTTAAATAATAGAGTTGTTACCTGCGCCTTTTGTTAGTCTTAAATGGGTGTTCTCTCATAAAATTAAAACTGAACTTGGGAACTAATCGTACCCTTTGGCATTCTGCATCATGGTTAATTAACACTTAGTCCACAAACTTCAGCACAGAAAATAAACCACATTTTTAACATTTTCTTTAAATAAACTTAAATCCAACTCAGTGAAATCTCTCCAGACAGCTGATAAATCTAATCTTGGTTATTGTCGCCAAGGGTCTTTCCACACCCTCAACAAGGGTTATGATGACTTGTGTGGCCCCAAAGTCAAAGTGTATCCCTCTTGTCATTAGTCACCTGTCTCCACTTATCACTGCTGAAATTCCTATGATTTGGCCTCCATGGTTTCTTCAGGGCTGTGGTGTCTAGAATCCACCTTCCCTAGGTATGGTGCTTAATTTCTTGTGTCACTTGTCTAGGCCATGGGACACATATATTTGGCCAAACACATCTGTATGTTGCTGTGAATGTGTTGTTTTAAGGAGATTGATATTTTAATTAGCACATTTTGAGTAAATCAGATTGCCTATAATGCAGGTGGGCCTCATCCAATGAGTTAAAGGCCTTAAGATGGATCTTTCCTGCGGTAGAGGGAATTCTGCCTGCAGTTTACTTCTGGGCTTGAGCTGCAACACCAGTACTTCCCAGAGTTGCCTGCCAGCCAACCCTGCAGATTTTGAAGACGCCAGCCTCCACAATCTGTAAACCAATGCCTTAAAATCTGTGTGTGTGTGTGTGTGTGTGTGTGTGTACTATTGGTTCTGTTTCTCTGGAGAGCCACGACTACCTACTATACTACAATTTCACTTGGTGTTACACTAGATATACTACACACATCTCACTACTCTGGAAGTGATCATTAATATTAGCTGAGAGCATGAAATTTCCTCTTCTTTTGATTTCCCAGGATGTGCAGGCTGCAACTGGTCAGATGACTCCATTATTCATGTTCTTGTTCCCATGGAGAGCTTTTGAAATAATTAACCACTCTAATGCTTAATTTTATTCTTCCATCCTTCCTTTCCTTTATTAACTTAACATGCACTTTTAATTAATTCAATTTGAAGAGGTATAGGCAGACATCATCTCTTGCCTAAATTATTATAAGAGTGACTACTAATTTATTTGCTTCAACTTTTTCATTCTCCATAAAGCAGTCAATATGATCTTTTAATATACATATCAGTTCTGCTTAAAACCTTCCTATCACTTTTCTGCACTTATGATAAAATCTAAACTTGTCATCATGGCCTATAGGCCCCCACTGATCTCTGCTCTGCTCTGCTATCTTTTCACATTCACATCATGTACCATCACTGCAGACCAGCCACACTGGCCACAGTTCTGTTTTCGAATGAGCTAATCTTTATAAGCAAATGGCATCTTAGGCCTTTGGTACTTGCTACTTAAAAAGTTTGGAATTCTCTTCCCCATCTTCTCTTGCTGGCTCTACTTTTCATTAGGGGGCACAGTGAACCAGGCCCCTCCGCAGACAGAACACCTCTTCCTGCCTAGTCAAAGTCTGACCACTCACATCACCTTTTCTATTTTCTCACACTGGTTTGTTTCTTTCATGACACTTTTTATTATCTGAAAATATCTTGTTTATTTCATTGTTTTCTTGTAGGTTGCCTACTGAAGCAGAGATGAGGGAAGTTCATCACATAAATCCAGGTTTGGAAAACATTTCTGTAAAGACCCAGATAGTAAATATTTTTTAGCTTTTACAGGCCATAAGGTTTCTGTCGCAACTAATCACCTCTGCTGTTTTAGCACAAGAGCTCATATAGATAATACATAAACTGATGAACATAGCTGTGTACCTAGAAAACATTATTTATGGACACTGGAATTTAAATATCTTATAATTTTGTAAATATTTTGAGATAATTGTAGATGCACTGAAGTTGTAAGCAATAATAAAGAGAGATACCATCTTGTAAAACTGCAATACAATAACCAAGATATTGATCTTGTTATAGTAAAGATACATAATTCTCTATCCCCCCAAACAACCTTCTTGTTGTCATTTTATAGCCACACCTAATATCCTCCCTTTCCCCCATTTTAACCCTAGTAACCACTGATTCATTCTTTGTTTCTATAATTTTGTCATTTCAAGAATGCTAGACAAATGGAATCATGTAACTTTTAGGATTGGCTCTTTTTATTCAGCAGTTTTCTGAAAATTCATCAAAATCTTTGCATATATCACATTTGTTCTTTTTCTTATTCAGTAGTATCCTCGTATGAATATAATTCTATAGTTTCCTTCTTTCCTTCCTTCTTTCCTTTCTCTCTGTCTCTCTCTCTCTCTCCCCCCCATCCCTGCCCCTCTTTCTGTCTTTGGTTTCATATCAAGGTACTACTAGCTTCATTAATTGGAGTGTTCCCCTTCTACTATTTCCTGAGATTGTGTAAAATGGCATTAATTCTTTAAACTTTTGGTATATTTCTCCAGTGAAAGTATCTCGGCCTGTATATATTATTTCAGGAGGATTTTTGGGGGGTATTACAAATTTAATTTCATTAATATTTTTTGGGTTACTCAAATGTTCTATTTCATATTGGGTGAGGCATCTGTGCTTTTTGAGGAATTGAAGAATTATCTAAGTTGTCAAATTCATGTGTATATAATTATGGTATTCCTTCATTGTATTTTTGATATCTGACGTGTCTGCAGTGGTAGCCAATATTTCACTCCTGATAGTGGTAATGCTTTGCCTTCTCTCTTTTTTCTTTTGTCAGTCTTAGTAGAGGTCTGTTATTCTTATTGACCTTTTCAAAGAACCAGCTTTTTGTTTCTTTGATATGATTTTTTTTCTGTTTTCAATTTTCTTTACTTTTGCTCTTACCTATATTATTTTCTTTTTTGTTCTTGCTTTGGGTTCAATTTGGTCTTATTTATTCTAACTTCTTGACATGGGGCCTTAGGTTATTTATTTGAGACTATTCTGCTTATCAAATTATTTAAGCATTTAGTATTATAAATGTCTTCTCAGAGTTGCTTTGGGTTGCTTCAAATAATATGTCTTTCACCCAGAAGCAGTGAATGTCACCGTATTTGTAAATAAAAGAGGGGAGGTCTTTGTGATATAATTAAGAATCTTGTGGTGAGCTTACCCTGAGTTTAGGATGGACCTTAAATTCAATGACATGGGTATATTAAAGAAAGAGAATTGAAATGTGGAGACACCAAATGGAAGATTCTGTGAACTAGGACCAGAGATTGCATGGTGTGTCTGTAAGTTAAAAAATGCCAAGCATTTCTGAAAACCTTCAGAAACTAGGAGAGAGGCATGGAAAAGATATTCCCTTAGAGCCTCCAGAAAAGATCAGACTCTGCCAACACCTCGATTTCAGTCTTTAGGCTTCCAGAACTGAGAGAGGATAAGTTTCTGATGTTTTTGCTACCAAGTTTGTGGTACTTTGTTATGAAACCCTTAGGAAATCAATACCGGGTGTTGAAATCTCCAACTATAATTATGAATTTGTCTATTTCTTATTTAAATGCAATCAGCTTTTGTTGCACATACTTTGTAGCTCTGTTGTTTGGTGCCTACAATTTTAAGATTGTAATATATCTCATATTAATATACTAATATTTACAAGATCTATAAATATCAATATAATTGTTTTGTTATATTTGAAGTGAGTTTTTGTAGACAACATAAAAGCAGGGTTAATTTTTTTAATCCATTGTGTAAATCTCTTAATTGTTACATTTAGACCGTTTATACGTAATATAGTTGCTGGTATGTTAAGCCTTAGGTCTAACATTTTATGTTTTGGCTTCTGTTTGTTCATTTCTTTTCTGGTGTTATTATGGGTTACTTGGACATTCTTTTAGAATTCCATTTTGACTTTTCTATCAAGCATTCTTCGGTATGCTCTTTGTATTGCCTTTTTAGTACCAGTTCTATGTATTGCATTATATACAACTCATCACAGTTACTGATGTTAAAATTTTACCAGGTTGAGTGAAGTGTAGAAACTTTTATCTCCCATTTCATCCCTCTACCGTCCCTCATACACAATGTCATTGCCTTAGATATTTCCCATACATACTTGTTGAACCATCCCAGCTAGTACTGTTAATGAACCCAACTAGTGGGGAGGGGAGAGGCCTACCGCTTGCTGCCTACTAGGCAAATCTCCAAAGACAGAGTTTGTTGAAAAAAACACAATTTTCTATTTAAGAATCACATAATTTGAAATAATGGCAAGTTTCTCCCTAAAATGCCTGGGTAGCAAAATAAGGGGAAGGAAAAAGTCTGAGTATGACATCAAAAATAGCTGCTCAAATATTTTTCATTACAACTACGACATAGGTTCAAGAACTGAAAATAATACAAGAATAAAAACCTGTTTACAGAGCTGACTATTATCATCAAGGTCTTTGGAATAACGGCAAGTTTCTGCCTGTCTCCTCTAAGACACCCAAAGAAAAATCACCCTGTCACCCTCTGCCAGCTCAGTTCAAGGTTGCACCAGGAACCTCTTTTCCCACACAAAACCATCATGAATGTAGGTGGCTGAGCTGGTCTCCAAGTCACCGTCTAGCTTCAGGCATCTTCGAGTCTGTGTCCTCAGGCCTTGGACTCATGATGCCATGTCTTCTTCCTGCCTCTAGTCAGAGACACGCACTAGCAATCATTCATACATCCTCTAAGGCAGAAGGGGTGTCGGGCCTATGGCCATTGGCAAATCCATGCTGCTGCATCAAAAATTTTGAGGCATGAGCCTGCCACTAACAGGCCAGAGCCTCCTCTCCTCTCTTCTTACAAACCTAATGTCTCAGACTACTTTTTTTTTGGAATCCCTCCTCTCAGGGGTTGTCCCGGTTGGTTTCCAGGGTGACAAATGCATGCACAGATCAAGCCCCTCCCTTATTTCCAGGGGGATTGTCCCCCCTTACAGTAGTATCATGTTAGCTTTAACCATTAAACAAAATTTAGAAACTTCGAGAGGAGAATTTATAGTATTCACTCACATTTTTGCCTTTGTAGTGTTGTTTATTCCTTCCTGAGGTTTCAAGTTTCCTTCTTTCATCATTTCTATTTAGAGAGGCTTTTATTAGCCATTCTTTTAGGATAGCTTTTAGTATGGCTTTCCCCTTCATTTCTGAAGAATATTTTCACCAGATAAAGAACTCTAGATCAATAGATCTTTTAGGATTTGAAAAATGTCTACCATGTTTTTTGATAAGAAATACATTGTCATTTGAATTGTCTCTAATACAAAAAAAGTCATTACTATCTCATTGCTTTCAAGTTTCTTGTTTTATCTTTAATTTTTAGAAGTTTGACCATAATAATGTAAGTGTGGACTTCTTTGGATTTGGGATTTGAACAACTTCTTGACTGACTTTTTTCATATTTAGGAAGCTTTCAGCCATTATTTCTTTTAATACATTTTTAGCTCTACTCTTTTTCTCCTGTCCTGAAGGGACAACAAAAATATGAATATTAGATATTTTGTTTTAGTCCCAGATATCCCTGAGGCTCTGTTTACTTATTTTCATTCAATTTTACCTCTGGTGTTCAGATGAAATCTTTTTTTTTTTTTCCAGATAAGATCATTTTTATTATCCTATCTTCAAGGTCAATGATTTTTTTTTTCTGACCTCCTGTATTCTGCTATTGAGTCTTTCTATTGAGATTTTTTATGTCAGTTTTTGTATTTTTTAGTCATAAAATTCCCATTTTGTTCTTCTTTACATTTCGTTTTCTTTGCTGAGAATTCCTATTTCATTGTTGAGACTATTTTTTCATTAATTCAACTGTTTTTGTAACTTATCATTAAAGCACTTTCATGACTGCTTTAAAATCTTTGTCAGGTAACTCTAAGATTTTTGTTATCTTGATGTTGATGTCCACTGACACTCAAGGACAGTACGGGCTCTTTGGTACTGCTGGCAAGGGTAGAAGTTCTGGCTCCCCACTAGCCCTCCACAACCACTACCCTGGGAAGAGCAGAAGTACCTCCATTGACACCAGAGGTTTGTAGGGGGTGGCCTCATTCCACCTGGGCACTAATGAAAGTTCCATGTCTCCACTAGGACTCCTCTGACATTATCTCAGTGAGGAAGAGGAGGGCCACCTCATTGCTACTGAATAAGATTTCACGCTCCCCGTATGTTCCACAGATGACATGGGGATGAAAGTGGGGACCAATTTGTCCCCACAGGGATGAAAATCCTGGCTCCCTACTCAGCTTTCTCTGCCACCACCCAAGCGGGGGGGTTCGGGTGCCTCACTACAGCCTCACAAGGGTTCCATACTCAGCTTTTGCTAGCAGGACAGGGAGTTAAACTACAGTTGTTTCTCCCACCCCCTACAAAGTTTACCTGGAGTATAATAGTTATTGTCTAAAAGTTTCCTATCTTGCTAGGCTAACAATTTCACGGTGTTTTGGCTAGAAAGAGCACACTTTTGTTGTTGTTGTCTGACCATCCACATTTCCAGGCTTCTGGCTCCTTCAGCTTCAAGGATGGGCTAAGTGAGGCAAAAAGGAAACTGAATAAACCCATAACCGTGTTATTTCTTGGGTCCTGAGAGCAGTAGTTGGTTTGCCTTTTTCTCTCTGACTTTCAGGGTCTTCTTGTTTGTTTTATATGCAATGTTTTTAGATACACTTAAACTTTTTTTCCTGCCATTAAAAAGTGTAAAACCATTCTTAGCAGGCAGGCCAGACAAAAACAGGTGTCACGCTGAATTTGGCTCATGAGCCATCATCTGCCAACCCCTAAAATGAATCAAGATTTCAGAACTGTAACTCTTTTTGCTGCATAGACACAACAACTTGCCCATAAAATGGGTAAGATAAATATCAGAAAGGAAAAATTTTTCTTTTGTCTTTTTTAATATCTGGGAACCTGGGAAGAAGAAGAAATACTCGTTATGAGACTGCAGCAGGATCAGATTAAAATTACAACAGGTCCTAAAGGTCACAAGAGATTCTGGGCCACTGGATGCAATTCAAAATAAAAACAGTACTAAGGCTAAAATGAGTGTAAGAAATTCTGTTTAAAAAATTCTGATTTTTCTAATTATGACTACTTTTATCTTTATTTGTGAAATATCTAAGACTTCAAATAAAATTTTGAATAATTTCCTGTCTTTGTTTTTGCTCTAATTATATTTCTAATCTGCTAGTTGACTAATTCAACTTGACAAATTAAATACATAAATGCAGTAATTTCCTCTTATATACAAACATAATTATATTAAGGCAGTAGGTAGCAGAACACATTCAAGCAGATCATTGTTCAAATATTAAAACATGTAAAACAAAGTCACAGATAGGAGATAGCTTGAACATAGCTAATAATAACTGTTAAGGCAACACTGAAAAGAAATTAAATATCTGGGAAGCTGAAAAATATCCAGCAAAGTAACAGTTCCAAGAACCCAGGACAAAACTGACTTTAGAGGAGAAATTCAGATAGAGTCTCACAATGGAAAAAATCACACAGCTGCAAAACATTTCCAGTGAAGGCTGGGCAGGGGGTTGGGATGGGGAAGACAATGTTGAACTCATATGGCAAATGAATGCACTGCCACATCCTATTGTTCAGCTGAGCCAGCCTGAAAATTCATGCAAAGTGCAGAGTTAGTATACATAATTTTATTCTAAAGCTTTCTTCCTTGAATTGCTATTAAATTTTAAATAAACAGAGACATGAGCATTTACTAAAGTTATTACCATGGCATGCAAATCTGTACCCATCATGCCAGACGCTCTTTGCACTGAATTCTGTTCAAAATTTCCCTTCTTTTTATTTATTTAGTTTGCAGATCTTCAGTAAGAAACACCCAGTGTCATCTGAAAGGACACATATTGCAAGAATCTAATTTCCTCCCTTACTCAAGCTATGTGATGTGTGACTTCCCATTGAGTACAATTGCCAACAAGGCACAGGTGTGCACTGCATGAAGAGGTGAGAATGTGATTATAGGAAGAGAGATGTTGTGATTTTTGTCCCTGTATCCATAATGCAATCAGCCCTAAATGAGTGCCTGCTTTTCTTTCTCACAGTAAACTCCAAGACTGGGAAGCAAGGAAACCAAAAAGTTTGCCATATACAGACTAGAAAAAGTTGGAAAAAATAAATATTTATTAATAAGAATATAATATATAGAGATACACCACAGTTTATTTAACTGGTCCCTTATTAATGGATATTTACTTTTTCCAACTTTCTCTAATGCAAACAGTTCTACATTGAATAGTCTCTATGTAAGTTATATGCACCAATCTGAGTTGAAATCAGTAATTGTTAATAATATTTAACTCTGATGTAATAATATTTGGTGCCTTGCTTTATTCCCACAAGTAAAATCAGTTCTGAAGACTAATATAAAATAATAATCTCTGATGTTTATGACTATCATATTCTACCACTTGTTTTAAAAAAGATAAATAAGAGGTATGTGTATTTATGTACTTGCTTATATATGCATATAATGTCTCTATAAGGACATAAATAAAGAGGTGACTTGAGTTGCTAGTATAGAGAACATTCAGGTGGCTGAGAAACATTGGTATAAGGAAAACTTATACTGTCTTTTCATTTTACAGTTTTTGAATAACTGAGCCATATAAATGATTATCTATTCAAAAATATATTAAATTTTAAATTTTAATATTTTAGAAATAGAGACGGAGTTGCTAGTTTGTTAAAATGTGATAAATGTAATCAATACTATACTATACTCCATAGACAGATTATCACTAATTTGGGGCTGAATGCATAATGTATCATACTTATATCAAACCAATTAAAATCTCATGAGATAAACATGATCAGGTTCAGTTAATCCAAATGAGCCCCTAACACTGACGTCTGCTCTACAGAACTGACCTAACTTGTGGGGAAAACAGGCGGATTACAATGCCTTACGATGTGGGATACACAATATATATCAACACAATCGAATTTAGCTCCTCTGTTCAATCATGCATTCTGAAATTCTCCTACTTCGTAAGGCACAGGAAGGGCTATTCCGGAAGAAGTTTACAGCATACTGGCTAGTTTATACATGAACATAAATAATATAACTTAATGCAATCTTTTCTAACTGGGTTCAGGGAGCCAAAGCACATCACACAGGAAAGTTTTATGCTTATGGAAAGGAAAATGTTGGAATCATCTAGAGTTTTTGCTGTGTCTACTGAATGCAAGAAATGAATGCTCCTGATACCTTTTTAATAAGTTGTTAAATATCCAAAGAAATGCTTTAAATAGATATTAGGAACCTTAAAGAAAACTTGGTTTAATTTTAAATTTTGAATAAGACTAACTAACTCTAAGCAGTGGAAACAAAAGTTTTAATAAATAAAAACAAGTGCTCATTGCCATCAAGGATTTCAAAATTCAAAGAAATCTCTTATTGAATAGTTGTTGTTTGTATTATTCAAGATCACAATATCATAAAACTGCTTCACTGCTTGGAAAACATTTCTTAAATTGTCACCAAAAGAAGCCAAATAAAAAAATGATCAATAATGGCAAGGGCAAATAGTAACTAAATTCCATGATGCAGTAATTAAAATGATAAATATAATCATAGAGTAAGACTAAGGTTAGATACCATCTTTAATCATTTCTGGGTAAGCCCCCTGCACAGGTATTTTCTTTTCTATTAGAGCTTATTGGTGTAAGAAGCAGACCACAAGCTATTTTAAATTGAAATTTTATAATTACTCTTAAGTATATACATCAAGTCTAAGCTAAGAATGCCAATTTCAAATAGAAATGATTTTTTTTTAAAGAACCAGTAAGGAAATAATACAACAGAGCTTGCTTTAAGGAAAATTATCCCAAATCATTGGCCAAAAGAAGTAACTGCAGATGCAACTAAATTTTTAATTGGAAATATTGTTAAATTTAATCTGATCCTCAGGTATTTTGAAAATGCATTTGTTTCTCAGAGAAAAAAGAAGCCCAGAAAGCATTTTTATTCTGACAAAATTGTATTTGTGTATTATAAAATTTTATTCAAAAATTAAATTGAATTCCATAAATATATTATAATATATAATAAAAACTATTTGGGGGGTTACAAACAAAGTTAAATAATAATGAAAATAGAGCCCACTGTGGAAGTGATTAAAGGGCTGAAAATGAATCTCTCTCATTGAACTCCATCAGTAATGATTTGGAAGAAAGATTATGAAACTTTTAGCTCAAGATAAATTATATGGCATTGCAAATTTCAGTAAGGAGAGAGAAGCTAGACAAGTGGATCTGAGTGAAAAAGAAATATGGGCAAGAAATAAAATTGGATTTGGTTTAGAAAAATTGAGGTTAATATTGCACATTATCAGAAATGTAAATCACTGGGAAATGTAGGAAAGTGACCAAGTTGGACCCTAGAATTAGATAAAAATTTGAGATTATAGTAAGAGGTGCCTAATCAAAACCAGGTATAGTTTCAAAGTCACAGTCCTGAGTTTCTGGATATTACCTCTTTCAATCAAAAGAATTTATTATGTGCATACTGATTTCTGTTTGTCAAACTAAACAGAGAATTGAAGTGATGACATACCATTATTTTTGTCTGAGCTATGACAAGACCGAGTTATATTTGTATACATATATCCACTTTATAAACTACTATATAATGTTTTCTCATTGCTTTTTATTTCTGGATATAGGTATTATATTTTTAAAAGTAAGTCAGGCAAGAATGAAGGAAGAAAAGAAGGAGAAAGGGAGGAGGAAAGAAAGTTAGAAAACCAGAAAGAAAAAAAAAATTCAATAACCCTCTTCCCCCCAAAACTTTCTCAACTAAATGTTTTTTTTTTTATCTTCCGTTTCCCCAAATACTTACAGGTAGCACCACAATGATTAGAGAGAAAATTCTCGTTTCGAATCTCCATATAAATTTTCATAATGCAAACAAATAATTAGTGCTCACAAAGTCAAGGAATAAAATCAAGGTGAGGAAAAGGCAAGGACATGGTTGAGTACATTCTATATGTCGGAAAGGTTGTGTACATTACCAAATTTAACTTTCACAATTACACTAAAAAGTATATCAGTTTAAAGAGGATACTGAAGAAATAAAGAGAAGAAATTAGCCATAGGTCAAAGAACTAGCAGGTAATTAAAAGCCAACTCTGACTCCAAACTTCCAACTGTACCACATGTTCCCCAAACTGTATTAAGCACCTTAAAATAAAAAAAATATATACAACTTTATCACTGGGCTACCAATCAAATGAAACAGAAAGAAGAATAAAAAAGGAAGATGAAAGGAAAACGATATGGAGAAAAAGGAGGGGAAACAAAAGCCACTACGGTCCTTGCCTGCTAGTTACTTAAAATCCTACTGAGGATAGAGATGCCTATGGTTTAGAGGTACGGTATGGAAATATGAAATCTCCCAGGTTTCATAAAAAACATTTGTCAGTATAAGTTCTCACAGGGAAGGTTCCTGGAGAAGGAAATATTCGGTATGGGTAAGATTTGGATAAGAAAATCAGGGAGGGGAAACTACAATGAGATACCACCTCTCACCTGTTAGAATGGCTATTATCAACAAGACAAGAAATACCAAGTGTTAGAGAAGTTATAGAGAACATGAACTGCTGATGGGAACGCAGGCTGGTACAGCCACTATGGAAAACAGCATGGTGTGTCCTCAAAAAATAAGAGTAGAGTTAGCATATGTCCCAGCAACCTCTCTTCTGAGTATCTACCCCAAAATTTTGAAAACATTTATTCACAAAGATATATGAACCCCTATGTTCATCGCAGCATTATTCATTGTAGCCAAGACGTGGAAACTACCAAAGTGTCCTTCAATAGATGATTGGATAAAGAGGGTGCGGTACATATATACAAAGTAATACTATTCAGCATAAGAAAAGATGAAATACTGCCATTTGCAAAAACATGGGTTGATCTTGAGAGTATCATGCTAAGCTACATAAGCCAGACAGAAAAAGTTAAGCACCATAGGATTTCACTCATACATGTGGTATAAAACTGAAAGTAACAAATAGATAAATAAGAAAAACAAACAAACAAAAATTCATAGACACATAAAATATGCTGATTATTGAGGAAAGGTGGCAGGAGGCAGTAAAGGTAAAGGGGGTCAAATACATAGTGTCAGAAGGAGATTTGACTTTGGGTGGGGGGCTCACAATACAGTATATAGATGACATATCATAGAACTGTACACTTGAAATCTATGTAATTTTATTAAGCCATGTTATCCCAACAAATTTAATTTTTTGAAACAGAGCCATGGCCAGGTGACTCAGTTGGTTGACTCATGCGGTCACGTACACTGAAAACTTCACGGGTTCCATCCGGTCAGGGACCATGCTTCTGTTGTGGGTTTCATCTCCAGTCGGTGCACACATGAAAAGCAAAAGCAAGCAATTGATGTTTCTCTCTCACATCTCTCTCTCTTTCCGTCTGTCTCTCTCTTTCTCCCCCCATCCCTTCCTCAATCCCCTCTTCCTCTCTCTCTAAAATCAATAAAAAGAAAGAAAATCAGGGAGGGAAGAATTCAAAGAAGGTAAGCCTCACCATTTCTAGAAGGAAATGATGGGCAACACAGAGGAAGGAAGAATCAGCAATTCCAGATGTTTTCTGGAACCTTACATCTGCTCATATCCCCAAATGAACTTTCATGCTTTAATATCTTTTTATATGCTAACCAGCTTAGTTTGCCTCTTTTTTTTTTTTTTGGTTTATTTACTAGACTTTAAAATTCATAGGGGTTTGAAATAAGTAACTTGTGAGATGAAATCATGACTCATAATTTAAAGTCATTCAAGTGAAGCTGAATGTTCCCTATGATCAATTATTCCTAAACAGCTGCCATTATTTGTTGCATTTTAAATTTCCATCCTTAAATTCACTCTGATTGAGCAATGATCTTTCTTTTGTGGTGATAGTTGTTTCTAGTAAGTGATCATGTTTTTTGCTTCCTCAACAGAAAATCTGCATGGGACCTACCACCAGGAGGTGTTTTCTCCTGGGACTTACGGTGAAAGAACATCTACATTTTCCAAACATTACATTATCAAGGTCATAACCCATTGATATTTTTTTCCCAACACCAGTTGCACTATTGAACAACAGAAGTGAATAGTGTAGTTGAGCACCAGGAAGAAGGCAGAACTATAACACAGACTTTTACTTACCTTGTTAGCTTATATTATTTTCCAAGAAAACAACAGCTTTCTTCCTAGAAATCAATTTTTGCCTTCCAGTTTTTCTTGTTTCTTTAGAAGACAAATAATATCTATTAATACAGAGCTAAATTATCAGAAAGCACCAATGAATACAAACACAAAACTGTTTAATCTAAAATAATTAAGATTTTTACAAATATCAAAAACAGTTTGGTCTCCCATCTCTCTATCTTCTTCAAAGACCCATGAATCACAGTTGAGGGCAATCTCATTGTCAGAGAATGTTCCTAATAGAAGAAATAAGACTATAGTTAGTTCCTTAACCCTCAAAACTCTGCCCTTCCTGCAATTAGTCAGCCACTCAACTAATATTTGCTTAGCACTTATATCCAGTGATATTCTAGGCTGTAGTAAAGGAAGACTCTGCCCTAAAAGAGCTCACATTCTAGCAGACAGAAACCATCAACAAATAAATATATAATCAGATGTACAGTATGTCAGATAAAAGTGCTGTAGAGGAAAGCAAATGCAAAGTCATACAGTTGGGAATGCAGGAGACAGTGGTGAGAGAGGCCACCACTCTATACAGGATAATCAGTTAGTTGCTGACGGTCTTATTCTGCCTATAAAGAAATAGTATGGATACAGAGACAACGTGTGACCACGTCTAGACAGTAAGGTCACTAGTGTGGCATCAAGGAATTCTAACCTGGTGGCCACCCCAGCCCAGAGCCTCAAGGGCTTAACGAAATAATGAATAAATCACTGAGTTTCCAGAGTTACAAGAGTTCAAGTAGACATGTAGGAGTCAGAATCACACAAGAATTAAGACATTTGACAAGAATTAGCACTTCTGAGAAATTAAATGTGAACTAAATGGAACTAAATGTGGTTCTAGAAGAATAAATAGTAGCTACATTACATGATGTCCAAAAGTAAAGTAAATTCAGACCATGTGATTGGACCTTATGGTCCTGACACCGTATCACAGGAGTTTCTTTGTGACTTGGCTCCAATTCCTTAGAGGAAATGAGGAAATTATGCGATCTTTCTACCAACAGCAAAATCCTTAATGCATGAAAAAATATGCATAATGGGGAGGTCTGGAAGATATGGAGTTAAAGTGATGTGAATAAGGACCTTATCCCCCACATGTTTATCATAACCTGGTCTCTGGGTTTCTCAGAGAAATTTGATACATATACCAAGAGCCCATGTATCAGCAAATGGATTAAGAAGGTAGAAATTATAAGACAGGTTGTAAAATAGGTTAAATCATGGAATAATAACATATAAACAGGAAGAGAGTAACAGGGCACATATGATCTTTATAATTTTCAGTAATGACTACATGAATAATATATAACTTTTATACAAATTAATATGTCCACATTATACCGCCTATGATCATCTAATCCAGATACTTCCACTAACATCCTGGGCCATAATTTTATGGTGATTACCTATATTCTGCCATCAAAAAAATACAAAAGGAAAAATTTCCCCTTTGCTTATAAAATAAAGTTACTTTGTTTTATAAAAGCTTGTCTTATAGATTCTAAATAAGAGTATATATATTCAATATATTCTACAAAAATACCCTATCTTTATAGCAAAAATACAGTTTTTGCATGCATCAGCATTCAGATTGACTAAAATTAAACTCTATTCTCTTGGATCAGTAGCCCATAGATTGCTACATAAGATATCACAATTTGATTAAAAATATATATCATTTAATTTGTAAAATATATGATTGTGTGACCACTATGCTGTATACCTGAAACCAATACAAAATAATACTGACTGTAAACTGTAATTGAAAAATGTAAAAAAGTAAATCTTAACATCAGATAGTGTAAAAAAAGTTTCCTTAAAACTGCTTGTCACTATGATAGAAAACGTTGGCCATATTGAAAGTTCGGTCATAAGTATAAAATTGGGGGTTTTGCTTGGCTAAATTCTAGACAATGAATCAGTCATCCATGTATATTCTTCAGGTTGACCTCCACTAGGGAAAGCAAGCCACTGAGAGTCCATGGCAATGCTCCAAACCATGATGAACCCGGCAATTTCATTTCTGTTGACCATTGCTTCAGGTCATTGTAATTTAATGAGTAGTAATCCTATTTAAAAATATGTTGCAGGCAGCAAGGTACTTCTGGGAGAAAGCGGCTACGCATGAACAGATCAATATGCATTGTGTGCTTTCAACCATTCAATGATCGATTCACCCTTGTTATAAGAAAATAAATGCCAAAGTTCCCAAAGTTAATTTCTGAAGAAAGCATTTACAAGGCTATCAGATTATTAAAAGTTTCCATGGGTTATCTTCTTCTGTTTGTTTATTTGTTATTGAAATATCTGCTGCATCTCACAATATCCCATTCAAAAACTATAAGGGAATCCTAAAAGTAAATTCCAGCAGGAATATTGGATGCATTTCCTTACTATCAGCTGAAGGCTTATTTGGACTAAAGCATTTTACAGACTCAACTCTTTTTTTCCCTTCTAGTCTTACTTTTAAATATACCAGCTGCATTTAATAAGCTATCAAATAGGGCTTTCAGCAGGCTTAACTATAAGATGTCAGATCATCTGCTTTATGTGTTATTCAGTAATTTTCAATTTCTCAAATTTGTGCATTAAAAGAAGATAACATATTCTTTAGCCTAGTCAGAATTTTCAAAAGTCTTAGTTATATGCTATGGGCTTTCAACATTCTCCTGTTTCCATAGAAATGGGTTTATGAAGGACTAAATCTCTGTAGTGTAATCGCAAACATTAAATTGGCATACAAAAGCATTCCAGCCTAGCAACTCTACTGTCTATGCTAATGGTTTTGCTGCTTTTATAGCAGTATCTTACCAGGCTGTAATTCATTCAGGAAGCTTTAAACACGACTTTCATTGAACTGGATTTCAGAGGAGTGAGTGTCTTACACATTGTGGACCATATCTCTGTTAGCTAGCTGAGATCTCATCCTCATACTGCCACATCGATGAGTCCTCGGATTAGAAATCAGACCAGATGACTATACACAGCAGAACACCAAATCAAGTGCATGAGTCTTACTCATTCAACTTCAATTAGTAGGAAAATGTGAGTGGTAAACAAGATGCATTTCTTGAATCCCAATCACATCGTCATTTAAAAGAAATTGATTAAAAGTTCACTCCACTGAGAAAATATACTTGGTCACATAAGTTACTAAACTTGATTTCTCAAATCTTTTTCTCTCTCGGAAGATTATTCATAATTCTAAAGGACATGACACTTATATATAAATGTGAATAAGTTTAGGGTTTCACCTAATTAATAACAAACCCACTCTGCCATTAAACCAGTCCAAAAAACAAAAACAAAACTTGAGCAAGTTATATAGGTAGACATAGAAAAGTAATATTCTCACATTTGTTTATCTGCTATAAAGTTTAATTGGGATCCCCAACCATTCTATTTTAATGGCTCAAAACTTTGATTTTAACTCCCTCTCAGTAAGGAAAGCAGATACTCTCTTCTGTTATCTACCTAAACTGTAGTTAATTAAATTCTCTCTGGTAACTAAAACTAACAAGAATCCAAAATTAACAGCTACTTTAATTTTTCTGTGTGTCATCTTTCACTGTAATCTACTTATGGAATAGGCACTGCTCAGCAACTTTTCACTTGACTAAGGAGAACTGGCTTCATTGGAGCTGATGTCAGTACTGTTACTTTTATTCTTACAAAGGCCAAGTTACTTCCATAAACCTCAAAGGAAACACTAAACTCAACTCATTTTAACCAGGAAAAGAGTGTCCAGTCCTATTTGTCAGAATAACCAAGTGTGACTGTTTTCCTCACACTTTGGTTATAAAGCAAGGTCAACAAAATTGAGACCTAGTTATTATTTATTGGTGTTGCAGCCAAGCATCCATCCTGCTTCTTGTGCAAATGATGCCCCCTTCTCCTTCTGTTATTATTCGATTCTAGTGAGGATGAATCTATCCCCACAAGTGAAATGCAAACTGTACTTAACTAATTAGGATTTTTCCCTGCTCATCCACAGGATTGGTTAGGGGAAGGCACAATACTCACATTACACCAGTTACAGCAACAGGTTTTAACCCTAGAAAGCAGGCTTTCTTTCCCCTGATATTGATTTGTGACGATATGAATTTGGTGCTCCTGAAGGAATAAAGCCAACACAGTAGAAAGAGCTAAAAGGTGGTAGAAAGTCAAACTGTGAGGTTAATATTTCAGCCCATGAATTCAGCTGTACCCCATGACTTTTCATTAAGGTGAGCCAGTTTGCTTCAGCCAGATTGAATCAGATTTTCTTCCACTGAAACGAAAAAAACAGGTTTGAACTTCACTGTTGGAAAACAAAAGGTTCTTGAAATCTACTATGATAAAGATAGAAACATCACCCATAAAATGTAAACCATCACTCTGATACAAGAGAGAGGAATAAATTATCACAATATTCAATTTATAAAACAAAAAGGATAAAGAAAAAAATTGTCTATCAAAGCAATTTAACTGCTCTTCTTAGTTTTTAGTCAATTCCTTTTATCCTCAGAATCTAAACATTTTCTGAATATCAGTTATAAGTAACATAATCTGTACTTGATTATTATACTTGTCATTAATTGTATGTTCTCTATATTTACTGTCTGAGAGTAAAGAGTTGAGGACAAATATCCTGGCAGAGATTACATTTGAGTAGGAGATAAGGCCAAGAATAAAATAGGAGGCATTCTATTCAAGGTTCCTGATTATTTTAAAATAAATTAGAATGGAATAAAACAAAGTAAAAAAAATAGTGCAAGAGTGTTTTAGAATGAACTAGTAAAACATATTCTCCTACATCTTTTATTTCATTTAACAAGCTCTGATAATATAGTTAAGGCTAGGCAAAATTTAAGTTTTGTTTCATCTAGGCCAACATGATAGCTAATCCTATTAACTGTTTAGATCATTTATCAATTTCTCTTCCAGCAATCTTACATCCATGGTCATGTTCATGACTCATAGTTTTTTATTGGGACCAAAGTAAAACCAATATATTTTAAGGTCACAGCTTGAATTAATATCAAAATTTTCTTTTAAACATATAACAAAATGCCAACATTAGCATGAAGCAAGAAAAATCACTACTTTCAACCCATGTAAAATATATCTCTCTTTCAGTACTAGCACACCAGGGAACGTGCAAAATGTCTCTTTAGAAATGACTACCCATAATATATTATAAATGATATAAGCAAACTTTTCTTAACCCAAAGTTTTCCCATTATCTTCTTTAATCTTCCTACCCTCGAGAACAATTTATCCCTTCTCCCTAAAAAATGTACTTACTTGTTTTAACTATGTATGTATCATAGATCAGCTATTTCCACTAATGAAGATGAAGTATAAAATAATACTTAACAGCTTTTAAATTCAGATAGATCTATTTCACTTTTCAAAGGTGGGCAAATTAATTCACCTCTCTGAGGCTTAGTCTCTTTATCCATAAGAGATCATAATAATAATTCACCTAGATGGTTAAGAAAAATAATAAAGCACTTAGCTAAGTACTCATAAATAGTAAGCCTCAATGAGTGGTGGTTAAAAGTAAATATACCGATTCAACATACCACCTAGAAGTGAGAAATTTTAACCTAAGCACTAAAAGTATTTTGCTATATGAATTATATGTCTGTATTAGTTCCCTATTACTGTTGTTCAAAATTACCAGAAATGTAATGGCTTAAAACAGAAATTTCAACCGGTGTGCCACAAGAATTTTTAAAAACTGCAATACCTATTTAGTCAGGGGTACTCAGCTCTTTTCCCTTAAATTGTCAAATTTAAAAATGACAATAGCGAACACAATAGCCATCCAGTGTGAGTGACCTGTCTTGAACCATATATACACACACACACACATATATATACACATGCATGTATATGTGTATATATTCTTTCTTGAACCATATCTATATGTGTGTGTGTATATATATACATATACACACATATATGTCATATAATAGAGTTGTATCTTATTGGCCATGTCACATAAGAAGGTTGTATCTGACTGGTTAATAATTCTTGGTACAGAAATCCTTACATACAAGTATAGGCACCCGATTTTTAAAAAAGTCACTTCGGAGAAAAAAGGGTAGGTAATCATTATTATAATTATCATAGGTAAACTAATCAGAATTATACCTATTTTTTGTCAAATCGACAAAAATATATTTTTTGGTGTGCTGCAGAATTTTAGTAATTAGTTGATGGTTGACACAAGATGAAAAAGATTGAAAATTTATGGCTTCAAACAATGCAAATTTATTATCTTTATATTCCAGAGGTCAAAAGGCCAAAAATGGTCGCACTGGGCTAAAATCAAGATATTGAGAGAGCCGCATTCCTTCTGGAGGCTCTAGGGAAGAATCTGTTTCTTTTGTTTCTAACTTCTGAGAGCTAGACCTCTGGCCTCTTCCTCCATCTGCAAGTCTAGCAGCAAAGCATTTTCAAGTCGCTTACTCGGACTCCTCTTCCACCACCTCCTATAGTTTTAAGGACTCCTATGATTACATTGGGCCTACTGGACAATCCAAGCTAATCTCTTTAAGGTTTACTGATTATAAACCTTAATCCTCTGTTGTGTAAATATACCACAGTGTTTTGCTCCCTTCATTTACTGATGGGCACTTAGGTTGCTTCCAAAACTTGGATATTGTAAATTTGCTGCCATGAACATCGGGGTGCATAGGTTCTTTTGAATTAGTGTTTCAGGGTTCTTAGGGTATATTCCTAGCAGTGGAATTGCCTGGTCGAAAGGCAGTTCCATTTTTAGCTTTCTGAGGAAATTCCATAGTGTTTTCCACAGTGACTGTCCCAGTCGGCATTCCCACCAACAATGCACTAGGGTTCCCTTTTCTCCACAGCCTCGCCAACACTTGTTTGTCTATATGTTTATGATGGCCATTCTGACATGTGTGAAGTGGTATCTCATTGTGGTTTTAACTTGAATCTCTCTGTAATTCGAAAGAATTTCTCTGTAATTTCTGTATCTTTATTTGTTAAATCTGACAACCCTGAAAAAGAATAAAGCTTACTCTAAATGCCCCTTGGAACTAACTATTTCTTCTTCCCAAGGATCCTTCCCCCAATCTAGACATACAATGCAAGCTATAGGGTATAACTGCTGCTGATTTCTAATTCTCAGAGGGGATAATGTCACCCAACCCTAGTACAAAACTGAGGGAAATGGATGTTTTTCCCATCACTAACTGATACAACTTTAAAAATATATATCAAATTCTACACAAGAAGGAAAGTTATATATATGTATTCCATCTGAAAGCCAAGGGCCAATGGAAATGCCAAGACAAGTGCCAAAAATGTTAAAATTTGGGAAGCAAATACTTTAAAGGCTATTCTGCTCTCCAGAGGCATGTATACAAAAATTAACCAAAATGGTGGATTTCATAATTAATGTTGGGGGTTATGCACCAATTTTACAAAATAATGAAGTACTATATAGATGCTTATAAACACAATTTTGTATAATTTTCAAGGAATTCTGGGCCAACATCAAATTTTTATTTAAGAATGAATCTGCTTCTAAATTTCTAGCCTGTTTTTATAAACAATCTCTATATTATTGCATTTCCTTATTGAAGTATTACTTTGGACAATTACTATTGAACTATTTTTGGACACTTTGAACTATTACTATTACTTACTCCTCCACATTACTGCATTTTGCCACATATAATACACACCCACATTTTTGTGTGCGTTATACACAGGATTATTATACTCATGGTATGTAGTCATTATACCCATGTATAATGCACATTCTTATTTTTCCCTCAAAAATTTGGGCAGAAAAGTGCACACTATACATGGAAAAATACAGTGATTTTTAAATCAGTTTGTAAATTTTCACAGAAAAATAATTTTTGGAATGTAACTGGAATTGCATTGGATGTATAGAGTAATTTGAAGGAAAATTGTCACCATTATAAAAGGCATATTCTCATCAATAAATATAATACATTTCTTCATGTTTCAAGTTTTCTTTTATGCCTTTTTATAATTTTATTTCTTTTTTTCCCAAATGTCAATACTATATGCAACAACTGGTGAGACTCTCTCAGTGCTTCTAAGATCTGGTTTTCTTATTTAGCATTTAGTATCCGCAAATAAGAAATTATATTTGTTTCTTTCAGTTCCTTAAAATTCATCAACTTTTGATGACTTAGTGCATTGTCCAAGTTCTCCAATACAATATCGAATAGCGGGTATCATGTGGGAATCACAGTCTTGTTCCTGGTTTCAATAAAACCTATTAAGACATAACTTTATCTTTCACTCCTCACATTTCCATAGACTTTCAGGTTTACAATACTATGTATTGCCGCTACTTTATCAAACTGATGGGTCGCATGCTAATCAGTCCCTTCTGATCTACTCTTCCTCAGGCTCCCTGGTTGCGTGATTATCGATGTAGTACTCATATTGCGAGGCATAGGAAGGCCCTCTGGATACAAGTTCAGTACAAAAGGAGGGAATTAGAGAGCCAATGTGACTGCACATGCAAGTCATGTTCTCTAAGAATCATTGTCAGTGATAAAGCTGCTATATTTTATTTTTAAATTTCTGCTCCTGTGTCAACTTATCATTTGTTTTCAAAGCTAAGACAAAACAAGAGAGTGGTTTTCATGCCCCAGAAGTAATATTGTAATATTCACCATTAGTTATGATTTTAATTTTTTAAATTTTTACCTTCATCAGATTAAGAATGCCCCCTTCTATTCTTAATATGATAAATTTATATCATGAAAAAATGTAAATTTCATCAAATGTTTTTCTACATTGATTGAAGTATTCATTTGTTTATCTTACTGTGCATAGGAAATTATATTGATATAGTGAGTTATTCTTACATCCTGAATTTAAAACTCACATAAAACAAGATAGCCAATAGCAGAAACATATTGTCCAAGATAAGATTTATTGTTCTTTAAACTTTTGAATAAAATTATTTGTTAAACAGCTGAGTCCTGCTACCCTTTTCATATGATTGATTCTTACTACTAATTTAGTATACAATGGAACCATTGATTATACACATATCTACATTACATCACATCTCATGTCAATTTTTGTCATACAAAGCTTTGTTTTATTTTTTAAATCTGTTATTAATTTTTATTGATTTTTTTTAGAGAGAGAGAGAAACACCAACCTGATGTTCCACCCGCCCATGCACAGGGGGTGGTTAAGAACAGAATAGGAAATGGAAAAACCAAAGAACTTATATGCATGACCATGGATATGAACTAAGGGGAAGATTACTGGAGGGGGAGGTGAGGGGAAAAGGGGGGAAAATGAGACAACTGTAATAGCATAATCAATAACACATATATTTTTTAAAAACTCATTCTTCAGTTAGAGGAAGACTTTAGATGAATACTAGGTGTGCAGAAGTTTAAAGAATAAATTTGCCTTCAAATCACTCTATACTTTCCATGCAATTTCAATTCCAATTCCCAAAAGATTTTGCTACAGAATACAATCAAAATGTACTGTTTATAATAAAATAACATGAATACCAAGAAATTTTATGTTAGAAGGAATTAAAATTCAGTCAAGTGATAATCTAGACACAGTCTCCTCCTCAATTAAGATAAATAACAAGTAGAGGGATTAAATTGATATTTCACATTCAAAGTGAGTCAATAAATGGGAAATAACCAATTGTTTAAAATAACAGACATCTAGAACTTGACCTGAAGACAGTCTTTTGAATGCATGCATCAATTATATTGGTAGATTGCTTATGTCTTTGATGAAGATCTGGGTAGAAAAAGATTGGCTTCGGGTCAAGTTCATGGACTGACATTTTTCTTTGAAAGATAAGCATTTAGAAATATAAAACCATACCTTAATAGTGATTGTCAATGGACCATGGAATTTTAAGTTAATTTTTACTTCCTACTATATATACATGGTTCCTTTACTGACTGCATTAGCCACATAAACATGAGACTACTTTAAAATAAAAAGTAATAAATTATTTCAGCTATGAGTTATAAACCCTTGTTTATTTGTTTGTCTGATTGTTTTGGTTCTCTCTCCCAGAGTAAAAATTATGTTCTGATTCAGATTATATTTGTGTGCAATATAGTCCATGTGGTGGGTAGAATCGTGCCTCCCCCAATGATATACTTCCAAACCTCTGAAATCTGTGAATATGTCACCTTACATTATGACAGGGACTTTCAATATGTGACCAAGTTGAGGATTTTGGGTTGGATCGAATATTTTGGGTTGCCTAGGGGCACCATGTAATCACAGAGTTCGCGAACGGGAAAGAGGAAGACAAGAGAGTCAGAGAAGGAGACGTGAGAATAGAAGGTCTGAGAAAAGAAGACAGAGAGAAACAGAACGAGAGAGATTACAAGATGCTACCCTGCTGGCTTTGAAGACAGAGGAAAACATTAATTAGCAACGAATACAGGCTGTCTCTAGAAGCTAAAAAGAGAAGGAAAAAGACTCTCCCCTAGAGCCTCCTTTCTACTGATATCATTTTAGGACTTTGACGTCAGAACTGTAAGAACAAAAGTTTATTGTTTTAAGCCACCAAGTTTCTGATCATTTATTATAGCAGCAAAAGAGCACTATTACAGCCCATGGTATCACATGCATAAAGATTATCAAATTTCTTCACATTCTTTAAATCAAATTAATGTTTACTCTGAGTCTGCCGGCCAGCTGAGCATAAAATTCAAAATCTGTCATTCTTGCTCCCCATAGCATCCCTCCCAACAGGATTGTTCACAGTGCCCTGTTAGACACTGACACACCCAGTGTGGGTGAGGCTGTGGAGCCCCAGAAGCTCTTTCATTGCTGGTGGGAAAGCACCATGGTACAGCCACTCCAAAGATAGTTTTGTGGTTTCTTACAAAACTAATCCTATGCTTACAATTTAATCCAGCAGTCACACTACTAGGAATTTCCCAAAGTAGTGAACACGATGTCCAAACAAAAACATGCACATTGATATTTAGAGCAGCTTTATTCACAATTGCTAAATAGTGGAGGCAACCAAGATGTCCATTAACTGAATGAATAAACTGTGGTACATCCAGACAATGGAAAATTAGTTAATGATAAAAAAAAAAAAAAAGAGCTGTCAAGCCATGAAAAGACATTAAGGAAACTAAGTGCAAGTAGCCAACTTGAAAATGTAACAGACTGTGTGATTCCAACTTTATTAAGTTCTGGAAAAGGAGACAATAAAAAGATCAGTGGTTGCCAGAGGTTTGGAGGGAGAGAAATGAATAGATGGAGCTCTGAAGACTTTTTGTGAAGTGAAAATGTTGTGTATATAAACACATATATTTTCAACAGGGTAATTTCTCTGATACATAAAATTCTATTGGAGAATTTCCTGTTGAACTCAGCAGATTTTACACATGTATTCATGTTTACTCCCTTTTGAACTACTACCGAAATCATGACAAGATAATAAAGAGTTTTAAAGAAAAAAATAAATAAATAAATTGAGAAAACAACAGCAGGCGATATATGTCAACAAATGTTAGGGTATGGAAAGGAAGTAATCGGCTGTAACACCCCTAGCTGTGTGGAGAATACGAAAATGTCAACACACGAAGTCTGTCCAGAAAAAGTCCAACCATTGCTAATATAACAAGAATAGCTTGCATGACACTGATGTAACCTGGCAGCCAAGGAGAGTGGACTGGAATGTGCATGAGTGAACAAGGACAACTTCGCTGTAGTAGCCAGTGGGGTCTAGTTGAGTGAGCATGTGTACTGTGTGGCCATCACACTCAAAATGACTGAGGGAGTACAGCAATGAATATGCATCAAATTTTGTGTTAAGCTTGAACCTTCCTCCGTGGAAACTATTTGGCAGACCACAGTTATGTCCAACTGATAACTGACAGCTTCATCACAACAATGCACTGGCTCATGCATCACTTCTCATGCAGAGATTTTTGGTGAAACATCAAATCGCCCAGGTGACTCAACCTCTCCACAGCCCAGATTTGGCATCCTGAAACTCTTGGATTTCCCAAAATTAAAATCAACTTTGAAAGGGAACAGGTTTCAGACCATCAGTGAGATTCAGGAAAATATGACAAGGCAGCTGATAGTGATTCCAACAAAAGATTTTCCAGAGTGTTTTGAACAGTAGAAGAGACACTGGGAGAACTGTGTGAGGACCCAAGATGCCTAATTTGAAGGGGACTGAGACATCATTGTGCTATGTACAATGTTTCTTGTATCTTGTATCTTCTTCAATAAATATCTCTATTTTTCATATTACATAGCTGGAAACCTTCTGGACGGACCTCGTATATAGTGGGGCACACCATGAGATTAAGCCAACTCATGCTGTAGAATTCTGAATAGTCTCAGGAAAGCCTCTGCAAGTGAGGAATTTGGTGAGTGGTAAGCTAAAAGCTAGAAATTTATATCAGAACAAGCCCTTCCCTCAGACAACCCCTCTCCTCAGGCCTAGACCCCTCCCCAGGGTCTTTGGAAAGAGCTGAAGTGCTTTAGTCTTTTAAAAAATGACTGGAGAGGCTAGAAACATGGGGAAAGCTGGGTGAGGAGAATAAAGTTAAGTTCTATGTACTAAACAATGAGTGCCCAGCCCTCCCTCCCACCTGAACTCTCATTTTGCTTGCATCCAGACTTCAGACAGTCTAGCAGTAGACTGAATTAATCTCTGGAGGAAATCATCAGAGAAAAGGTCAACAAGACATCCAGTGGTCCCACAATGAATCTTCTGGATCTCTTTTGGACCTACTTTTTATAAATAACACTTACTCCACATACACACCGTGAAGTTTCCCATCAGTTGTTTAGTCCTCAGTCCTAAATGTGAATGGTTGCCAAGAATAAAACAATATTTGAAAAAAGTTTCCACATGAAAAAGGGATAGCAGATACAAGACACTGAGAACGATGTAGTAATGTAATGAAATTTAAAAAACATTATTTAAGGGATAAAAGAAACTACCCTCAAAACGAGAAAAAATACAGCTTTCTAAAAAAGAATGAGTTGTAAAGAAAAAGAGCACATGAAAATATTATAATAGAACAGCCAATATATAAGTTTTATTTTATTTTTTAGATTATTTATTTACTTATTTATAGACAGAAGGAAAGGGAGGGAGAAAGAGAGGGAGAGAAACATCAATGTGTGGTTGTCTCTCATGTGGCCCTCACTGGGGACCTGGCCCACAACCCAGGCATGTGCCCTGACTGGGAATCGAACCGGCGACTCTTTGGTTCGCAGCCCGCACTCAGTCCACTGAGCTACACCAGCCAGGGCACGGTATACAAGTTTTAATACAAAGTTTAAAAGATAAAAGGGTAAACAACAACCTTATTGAAGGAAACTTCTTTAAAATACAAAAAAAAAAAAAAAATGCCCTGACCAGTTGGCTGAGTTGATTGGAGAATCATCCAATGCACCAAAAGTCTGCAGGTTCAACTTCCAGTCACGGCACACACCTGGGTGATAGATTAGATTCGATACCATCAGGATATGTACGGGAGGCAACTGACAATGTTTCTCTCTCTCTTCCTTTCTCCCTCTATAAAAATCAATAATCATCTCCTTGGCTGAAGATATTGCTAAAAATATGGCAATGTTTTTTCATGTGGGGAAAGGTACCTAGAGGTATTTCACAGTTTCATTAAAGAGTTTGAAAGGAATTTGTGATAATTAGCGAGAAAGTGAAAAAAGTGAGGCAATTTTCAACTCTAGGAAAACCAAAAAAATGTACAATAATGAAAAGATGAATAGAGTATATGTGTGGAGTACAATATTTGACATAGCAGTTAACAGTATTTATATAATTATCAACACAGAGACTGAATGTTTAATCAAATATTATTATATAACTACGTTGGAATAATATTTTTAAAAAGAACACACAAAGCTCTGGCCAGGAAGCTTAGCTGGGAAAAGCATAGTCTCAATAAGCCAAAGTTGAGGGTTCAGTCCCCTGTCAGGGAACATACAAGAATCAACTGGTGAGAGCATAAATAAGTGGAAAAACAAATCAAAATCTCTTTTCTTTCTTTCTTTCTGTCTCTCCTTCTTCTTTCTCTCTAAAATCAATCAATAAATAAAACACACACACAAAACACCACTTAATTTAGAAACACAGGGTGCATACCAGAAATAAAACAGCTGGAAAAGTTTATTGTAGTCCCTCTAAGAACAGGATCTGGGGTGTGGCACAAGAGGAAATCCATTCTAAGCCTTATTTTATAAGCCCATTTACTTTTTTTGGTAAGTAGATATTACTATTGCTTTGATTTTAAAAATACATCTGGAAAACATATGTGTCAGACATTAAAATGCAACTGTTTCTCTTTTGATTGCAGATTGTATGAGTATTATTTTAATCTTGATATTGCTTAAATGATGTGATCTGTGACATTGTACAAATTTGATCTAGTAGAAATTCATGATGAGGAAGCTATTTTTCTCAAATTCTAAATGCATCTTTTATTTTATCTTTGTCAATTTCTTTTAGAAAAAAATCAAAATAAATAGGGATGATTACAGTCTATTATGAACAGATGGATAATGTTCCCATTAGGAAGTGATCAAATGGACATAATTTTTTTCTCTTTTTTTATGTTCATCATCTGCAGTAGATACTGGAACAGACAAATGTGCATATTCATAATATATAGATTGAAAAAGTAAACAGTCCTAGACTACAGGTTCAAAATCAAAAAGAAGGAAATTTATTTTCTTTCCAGGGACAATAGACAAATGACAAAGCAATCTTTACAGCACTTAATGAGATCCCAAGGAAATCGTGATGGAAAAGTGAAATAGTTGAATAGCTGAATTTAAACTAAATGCCTTTCCTAGAACCTTCTAGCTGTTTTTAACAAAGAGTGTTAACAAAGAGTGTGGAGTGTATAGCACTGAATAACAGAGGAATAATGCATTTTTGCATTCTCAGGAACATCAGGATTTATAATCTGAAGCTCAATGTTGATTAATGATATCACAATGAATACCGAAAGGGAGCAAGGAGAGATTTGTCACTTATTATAAGTGTAGTCACATTTGTTTTAGTTTCTTGTTGAGGGTCCAAGGAACAAAAGTCATTATGAATGAAATATTGTATGCTGGATATTAATAACAAGGCATCTGAAGCTCCCAGTTCCCCTGGATTATCATCTATGCATAAAATTTTGGAAGGGAATTGAGTGATTTGGTTAGGGCTTTGGAATACTTGAGAGTGACAGCATTGCCCACGGCAAGACACTGGCCCTTTCAGGCCACAAGGTAATTGTGTAACTGGCAAAGTCCCTCAGCTCTGACCTGAATTCCTTTCCATCCCAGAATTATTTTGCTCCCTGCTGTCAGTGAGCCAAAGGGTAATTTTGTTATGAATATATATTAATTTTTATCTTCCATGTGATTCATTTTTGGTGCATTAAATGGCATAGTTAAATTTTATCAATTAATTTTATCTACCAGAGTTCTTCACTCTCTAATTCAAGGACACAAACTTGAATCAGTCACAGCTAACTGCAAGTTACATACACTGCTAACAGCTAAACTTAGGCGGATATAGCGTGCCTTCATCCAACAGCTGGTGCTAATGTCAGTTTTCATTTTCGGTGTCCTATGTATGTAGCTTTCTTTGACAAGAACTTGAAATGAAATGCAATTTTGCACAGTAAAAAGATGTAACTGTGATTCTAGCCCACATATCCTCAACTGGGCTTTTTAAGTTTTAAAAATGTTTATTTATTTATAGTTTCTGTTGTGTTTGACTTTACAGACATTTGATCTATTACATTTTGTTTATTTATAAGTCTCTGTCTCTCACTTTCTCTCTCTCTCACACACACACACACACACACACATACACACATAGAGTTTGTGATGCTAGCATTAATCAGATTTCCAGTCTATTTTAAAATGTATGTTTTCTAGCCCCACTAAGGGTAAATTTTCAGAGCCCAGAATAAACTGACTTAGCAACTTTGCTTCTGTAAATACAATGAAAAGTCATGGCTAAATTCCCACTTTGTGTGCTTAAATCTTAAATGAAATTACTTCCAACAAAGTAGCTTCAGAAAAATAAATTTATCAGTCACACAAGACTTCAGAGTTTTAAAGTACTTTTAGTAGAATATAATTATAATTCATGTCTTTAGGAATAATCATCAAAGAAACGAAAATGATCACCCTTTGTCCACAACTAACAGGATGCTCTAGAGGGCATCACGGTATCGAGTACTAGTTGTTAAAATACCGGACCTAGATAATACCCATTATCTTAGCAGTCCTGTTACATGCCCCACCAATGAAAAAGTATTATAGTAGTCCCCCTTTATCCATGGTTACAATTACTCATGGTCAGTCATCATGGCCAGGTAATCTGGGATTGCCTGAAGCAGATGATCCTCCATCTGACATATGCTCGGAAGGTTAATAGCAGCCTCACAGTACATCACACCGCTCACGTCATTCACCTCACTTCACATCATCGTGT
Organism: Micronycteris hirsuta; assembly: GCA_004026765.1. Taxonomy (NCBI): domain Eukaryota; kingdom Metazoa; phylum Chordata; class Mammalia; order Chiroptera; family Phyllostomidae; genus Micronycteris; species Micronycteris hirsuta. Next base: position 55,849 of record PVJI01004575.1, on the reverse strand, counting down.
AGGCACTGTGTCTTCTCACACCACAGCAAGCGCGAGGGTGAGCACCGTGCAGTAAGATATTTTTAGAAAGAGAACATATTCACATTACTTTTATTAAAATATATTGTTATAATTATTCTATTTTATTATTAGTTATGGTTACTAATTTCTTAGTGTACCTAATATGTAAATTAAATGTTATCATTGGTATGTACGTGTAGAAAAAACAGTACATACAGAGTTCAGTAGCATCCACAGTTTCAGGCATCCACTGCGGGTCTTGTAACATACCCCCATAGAGAAGGAAGGACTGCTATACTCTTTGATAATAAGGAAATCTTTATGTCTGTGACAGTGTTTGTGACAGAAATTGACACTTAAATTCAGACCTTAAGATCTTACTGCCCCCACTCTCAAATAGTCTTAGAGAACAACTTTTTTTAATTGAATTTATTGGGGTGAAATTGGTTAATAAAATTATATAGGTTTCAGGTGTACAACTCTGTAACACATCATCTGTATATTGCATTGTGCATTCACTATCCAAAGTCAAGTCTCTCTCTATGTCTATGATGGCTCAGCTCATGCTGAGTCAATTCTGCTGCCAGCTGTCATACTCAGGAATAAGTATGGAAGAATCAGATTCATACTCAGGAAGAATCATCTTCACAACCCAGTCCATCCGAATACATTCAACAGTGAGAGGTAACTACTTTCTTCTTCTTACTACTCCCTTTCTACATAGTGAAGTACACTGTCCTGTTTCATGGAGATTATGGCTGCAGAGTAGGAAGCACACTCACACACGTGCACACATACACAAGTGTTATCATTCTTCTTACTTCATACAATGGAAAGTAGCCTGTGGAGCTTCGTAAACAAGGCCAGCCACCTCCAGGTAGATAGGATGGTGAGTGGGGACTTCATCCCCTTGCTCTTGCTTATCACTGATTAGATGACGAAAGAGAGACTCCATAACAAAGTCGTGATTATAGAGCAAAATACAGTAGAACATGGTGGAATGGAAAGGGTGCCATAACTTTGTTAGGAAACAAATACCTGCCAAAAGACTCACAGAATATCAGGGCAAGAGAGAGGCTTAAATTTAATCTGGTCAAACCCACCGTCTGAGAGTTTAATTCCTTCTAAAATTCCCTGACAGTATTATTTGCCATCTTTTCAAAAGTATCCCTTATGTTTGTGGGGGCTGAAGCTGAAATGCACTGGGGTTAGGGTTAATGAGAGGTGTAAAAGCTGAGACAATAAAGTCAAGAATGTGGTAAAAGAAAAACAGAGAAAACGAAGCTTGAGGTGGAAAGACAAAGGAGGGGGCCTTATCTCTGAAGATTCTCGTTGTTATTTCAATCCGAAACAAATTTGATCTCTTTGTTACTTCACTCTACACACATTGACTGAATACTTAGTATTTGCCAGGATCTGGGGATACAGAAACAATCAATACCTGTTTTTTTCACCTGCAAGGAGCTTAGACTGACTGAGACAAAAACTGCATGAAAGTATCATCTTGCAAGGCGAGCAATTAAGTGCTAAAACAAAGTACTCCTGTAAGACTAAGGGAGTTCCCTGCTGGGATAATTACACAAAGGAGGCGGATACTTGACCTGGAATATCTGAGGACTTTGCTAGTAGACGAAGCAGATGGCTGAGGTGGGCAGGAGGATGACAGCATCCCAAATAGTGTAATTCGAGGCATTAAGTATATGACATCGTCAGTGAATAGTCAGAAGTCAGATGTGGCCATAGCTTCAAATGAATGGGAAAAGGTGGAAAAGGATGCTGGGAAGGTAGTGGAAACTCCATCCAGAAGAGTATAGTATGCTAAGGAGATTCAGCTTAACCAAGCAAGATTTCTGCTTCTTACTATGGGGGTTTGGGGATTCCAAATTGAACTAAGCTGCAAAGACTGTTGCCTGGACTAAAGCATTTGCAATAGACAGGGTTTTCAGTTCCCTGGAATAGTCATTGGTCAGATATTTCAAAAAGTAGAAATCAAAGAACATGTACATAATACCTTAAATATTTCACTTTGTGTGAAAAATAAAGCGCATTATCTAATATTTTTGATGCAAGACAAGGTCTTAGCAATTGTATGGATCTGCTCATCATAATTCCCCATTTTTCTTCTTTCACTAACAATACATACAAATCATTATATATAATTTCTACTTAGGTGTTTTTAAGCAAAAGTTTTAAAATGTTATCAAAAGATAAATATCTATATTTTGATAACTTTTCTCTCAGTTGTTTATATTTGTCTTTCCCACACCTAATTTGACAGCAAACACAGTATCTTTTTTTAGCAATTCACTTCTATCAAGGCTTCCCAAAGCATTCTAATTAGTGATCATAGAAACAACTCTCTTTTCACACTGACACTACATTAATTCATAGATTATCAAGTAAATTGCATAATTATAATAATAGACACAATCAGTTTGAGAATCCACTGAGGTAAGCATATAAACTAACTGGAAGTAGAACTGTAAAAACATACCAGACAGCAGAACAGGGTAGCAGCTCGTTAGCCTTGTGTGCTCAGCGGGTCCTGGGCAAGGATCGCACGTTCTGTGAATAGAATGAGAGGGTTCGCTATTCTTCTGAGTGGGTTAAGTGCACAGGGAGAATGGAGAATCTGCTTTGATAACCATTTTCTTATCTCCCCTGTGTATATATTTAGACATTTTAAAGACTAGACCAGCTTTTTCAATCATGTATCCCCATTATGCTCCTAACAGAAGAAATAGTAATTTCAAAGGCTTTATCTGCTAAGGATTTTTCAGACATACTAGAAATGCCTCATTAGTTCCCTAATGTACAAGAAATGACATCTGGGCTCAGGTCAGAGGACTCGTTGTCCAAAGGAGTTCCATCTCAAGGGAAACTGATTCTCAGTTAAAAATAAAAAAGCATTTATGTAGGAGGCAAGGCAGGCAATCAGAACTCTAGTGAGACAGACTCCCAGGCAACAGTCACCACCGCAGCACGTAAGGACTTCACCTCACTCCTGCGCCAAATCATGTTTGAAGTCCAATGTACGCCCAGAGGACAGAGGCTGACGCGAAGGCATGCGCATGGGAACTTCAGACTTTATAAAGGCCACAAAGTTCACGGGTCTTCCATGGGTCAACCCCAACCACAATGACAACTTTTTACAACCTTAAGAGATTTTTGTGGCAGTTGTGACTTCATTATCCCCGCAAATATTTTCATTAGGTAAGTGGCAAAGGCGGCACCCAATGAAGCAGTTTTGTGACTTGTACGTTGGCATTCATCAGCCTCAAAATAGTATAAATAAGAAGAACCCATTTCAGGTTTTTTAGGATCCATGATATAACTCCAAGATTTGTTTTATCCAGAACAGTATTTCAATATATTGTTAGGATTTTAAGCTATTTCATGGGAAGACATGGTTCCTTGAACACTAATCTCAACAATTTCCTTTAGAGTAATATAAGAAAAAGCAAATTATATCTACATATATATTGCAATATACAATATACATTATATAAGATATGTATTCTTTACACCCAAATGGAACCTAAAGAATGCAAGAAAATTTAGCAGAGGTAGTTTATTGTGTATAAAATATGATTTATCAAAAATAGCACTTTAAATTAGTTGAAATCACCAGATAAATTCATAATGATTCTTTACAAAGTAGTATACATGAATTATAAGGAAAAAATTAAATTTGTGTTGCTATTCACCATTTTTACTTGTAAAGGACAGAATGTTTGGAGGTGTTCATAAATGACAATCCATACACATTTTAAACTGAGGTATGCAAGCCACTGGCATTTATGACAAATGCCCAGTGTCTGGCTCACACACAGAGTAAGTGTTCTGTCTCTTTCACATGAACATGATTCCATGATATAATATTACATATTTTACCTAGCATGACCCCTAAAGCCAAAAATTATCTATTAAATAGGGTAACTGTGTATTTGGATAAACATTCTTCATTTAAGGGATTCTGTGTGCTTTCATTAGGAGATAGATTAAATATATATCTAACATATTTTCTTTTCAGCATACATGATTCTCCTGTTAAAAACCTTTAAATTTTTATTTAGTAAGTTAATAAGTCATAAATTAATTTTAAACTCACTAATATGGATTTTTCCATACTCTAGAAGTGGATAATGGGCAATAAAACATGAAAAATAATTAAATTTCACATGCTGAGCCAAAAGTATCACTGATTTTGGTGAAAAAATAAATAAAAAAACTTGCCATGATTCTAAGACTACTAATAAAACGTCTATTTATCTCCCATGAGTAGGAGTATTTTAATTTTTTTAACTTCATTTTTATCATAGGCATTACTACAAATGTCCTCATTTCTCCTTCCCCTTTAGGAGTATTTTAATTTTTTTAAAAAGGTAACTATACTCCAACTACTTAAAGCTTTCAGAAATGGGCTAAAGCTAGGCTTAATGTCCTAATGCACAGGCTAGTTTGAAATCCCTTTGAGCAGAGACTGTTTTTTCATTTGGGCTATCCCTAAACCTAGCTCAGCCCTGGCACACTGGATATTGTATCACACAGAACCAACAATATGCTGTGGACATCTCATCTGGAATTAAATGAATATTATTAGCTTTCCCTATTAAAGGAAGACTATTTTTCATAGTGAGTAGGAGTGAGTTAATGTTTTTGTTTGTCACAGATGCTTGGAAATTTTAACAAAAGCTTTGTGGTAGCTTCTAATAGTTATTTTTCCAAGTCATACATATTTTAGGGGGCAAAAAGGAAATATTTTAACCACGAGAACTAGTTTAGTAAAGCAAGCTATCTAGTTTGAGTAGAGGGTCCCTGTTGGGATGGATAGCTAAGGCGGGTGAGCTAAAGTAGGTAGGGAAGACAGGCAAGGCCAAGGTAGCTGCCCCTGACTGCCAGGCTGTGGTGTTTAGAACCTTTCCTAGTTTTCAAGCCTCACAGTTTCATAATAAAACAGCAGTAGATAAGGTCTCCGACCAGAGGTACAGTGAAGATAAAGCAGACATGGGAGTGGGAGGTGCAGGAAGAACCTACTGCTAAGAAAATTGAGATTCTCAGAATGCTGCAGCAAAGGGAGGAAGAATTCTAGTGACAGAAAGCAAACAAAGCTAAATGTTCCGAGAATAAAAACAGAAAATAAGTTGTTGGATTTGGCAATTAGGAGCCTGTCAGTGAAATTTAAGGAAAAGATTTCAGTAGCCTCAAGGTAACAAAGCTAAATATTGTAAACAGTGGCTTAAAGCTGGAGTACAGAATTATGAGGAGACAAGTTGTCGTTATTCCTGACTTCAAAATTTTGAAAGGAGACCTTCACAGGTGGGAGAAAGAAAAAATTTGAAGATGGAGAAGTTGAAGATGTTATAGTCAAGAAAAAAAATGAGTGAGCAGGGTCACTGGGGAGCAATTGGATTGTAGTTAGCCCTGAAGAGAGGACAGGGCAAGTCTTCCGCAGACAAGAAAGGAAGCAAAGAGGAACGATGAATACCAACAAAGGGTACTCGTGAGTAGTAAGAGAGAAGGTGGACAGAGTTGTGACTAAAGCGATGGCCTCTAGCCTTTTTGTGAAACACGGTTACGATTTTCTGACACGATTAGGGCTGGCAAAATGAGATTAAAGCATTACAGAAATCAGAAATTTAAAAAAACTGTTACTAGGAAATAGATAAACGAATAAAAAGTTTACTATTCGCTATGAGTTAAAAAGTACAGTAGAGGCCACGGCGAGCCAAATCGACACACTTAGTACTCTCTGTAGCTAGTCTACAGCCTAGGAGCATAAAAAGATGAATTGGCCAGGGGTTGATCTAGACAGAGCAGATCGTTAAAGACATAAGGCAATCTAGGGCATTAGAACTGCTTAAAGGTGACTGACAAAAATTCTAAGCCAGCCAGGATGCAAGCGGAGACAAAGGGAGGACGGACTGAGGAAAACGAGAAGGTGGATCATTAGCGGTCTCTCATATGGGCAGAGCCTGGTCAGTGAGCACGGGAGCATATCTGAAATAGAGCACAACTCTCACAATGTCAAAGGTATGGCCACCTTCTCTTCCTAATCGTCTCCCCAGAGTCTCATAAACTTTTAAAAATGGATGAAATAAAACAGGAACTTGTGCTGAAAGATCAACAGTCTCTTACGACCATTCGACTTGGCATCGTTCGGCTGTCAGAGCAGGTGTAGAAAGACCTCCCCTCCCTGAAGAGTCACATCTGCTACCACCTTCCAAACAGCAGTGCGTGTTAACAGGCATTAACAATAGTAACTATATGTTGAAGGTAAGATGAATAATTTCACTTCTTTCCTTATCTAGTCTGCTCTCTGGGCATAAATCAGACAGCTTTGAAACAGCATTAATTTTCATAAAACTCTAGAATGCTATTTTAGCAAAGTAAGTTTATGTGAATTTAATAAACATTTATTGAATGTTTAATATGTGCTGATACACCATACTAGGAAATCCAAACATGCCTAATCCAAAAAACACCTTTCATGCATGTATCTCCTGGCATAAGTTTTATGACTGGTGGAGAAAAAAAAAAGGAGGGAAGAAATTAGCAAGGGAACAGCTAAGGAATGAAGGGGTAAGTGAAGGGTTAGCAGTGAGAGGTACAGTAAATATGACAAAGGAAAGGGAGCTGTAAGTCAAATAACACCTCTAAAGCAAAAACCGAGTTGGAAAAAAAAGAGAATTGGGAACAAAATGTCCAAGCCATAGATCATGAAGCATGGTATGGTATCATAAAGTAAGAGGAAAAACATAAACTGAATACAAAAAGATAATGCCAGCTTCAATGATAAAGAGGTTGCAGGTAAACAGGATAATAAGCTAACAACACTGGTTTAAGAGGATGTGATTGTTAGCATCCAACCTGAAGAAAATAATTGTAGTCCAAGAATAATTTATATTTATAGTTATTGAATATATAATCAGTATATCCATGGTGATAGAGAGCTTGTAGAAAAGAGAGGTGACAAGCTGAAGGAAGATTATATTGCATCACACACATATATATGAAGGTTTGTCCAGAAAAAATCCAGCCACTGTTAATAATAACGAGAACGGTTTTCACGACATCGATGTAACCTGGCAGCCAAGGAGAGTGGACTGAAATGTGCACGTGTGAACAATGATGACTTCATTATACTAGTCAGTGAGGGTGGCAGACGCCACTGAGTGAGCATGTATACTGTGTAGCCATTGCATTCAAAATGACTGAGTACAGCAACGAATCTGCATGAAATTTTGTGTTAAGTTTGAACATTCCTACATGGAAACTATTTGAATGATTCAGAAGTCCACAGCTATGGGCAACTGGTGATTGGCAGCTTCACCAGGACAATGCACCCACTCATGCATCACGTCTCGTGCAAAGATTTTTGTGAAACATCAAACCACCTGGGTGACTCAGCCTCTCTATAATCCAGATTTGGCACCCTGCAACTTCTGACTTTTCTCAAAATTAAAATCACCTTTGAAAGGGAAGAGACTTCAGATAGTTGATAAGATTTAGGAAAATATGATGGGGCAGTTGATGGCAATTGGGAGAACTATGTGAGCTCTCTGGACAGGCTATATATATATATACATATGTGTGTGTGTCATATAGATGTGTATGTGTGTGTCATATATATATACTACAAACAGAGTAGTAAAGAATTAATTACTGTATGTACATATCTTCATAAGTAGTCAGAATGTTTTTGCTTGCAATGGACAAAAAGCTATCTCAATTCAGTAAAGCAAAGAAAAAAATAGAAAGCACTAATTTGCTATTTTCTATGACTGAGAATTTCAGAGCAAATGTTAGCTTCAGGCATGGTTGGACCCAGAGGCTTAAACAATATGATCCATATTCCATCATTTTCCAGCTCTTGGCACAATTTGTCCTGCAATGGCTGTATTTTGAGCATGACTTCTCTATTTTGTGGGTACTGACATTTTCGGACTTGCATTATTGTAACAGAAAAACAATCCCACAGTAAAGAAAGAAAGAAAGAAAGAAAGAAAGAAAGAAAGAAAGAAAGAAAGAAAGAAAGAAAGAAAGAAAGAAAGAAAGAAAGAAGGAAGGAAGGAAGGAAGGAAGGAAGGAAGGAAGGAAGGAAGGAAGGAAGGAAGGAAGGAAAAAAAGAAAGAAAGAAAGCTTCTTCATATAAGTTAATGCCAAATTTCCCCCTGGAGTTAAATCATTTGCACCTACTTTCTTCCTGCATCAATTTCTGAACTGCAGCCATAAAAAATAATAATCCATATGAGGCACTCTCAACTCCCTAGGTTAGACTGGCAGCTAAATTAGCTCAACTAAACTACCGGTATTATATGCACTAAAAGAGGGAGAGGTTGTTCCCAAAAGAAAAACTGAGTCACTGTTTTCAGACTCATGTTCTGAATTAGTACTTCTCAAGCTAGGTTGGCATGGAAGAAGTGTATGAGAACCTAGGAAATGGGAGGAAGAATTTTACGTTTATGAATAGGAGATGTGGAAAGGAGGAGGATTCATAGAATGAAACTGAGAACTAGTACTCTAAATATACTATTGCCTATTATAAGGACATAACCTATGTTATTTCTAAGTCCAAATGTCCACAAAACATATGAATATATATGTTTCTTTCAGATCCAACTTTACCAAAAAGAATGGAAAATTTTCTATGTACTGTTAAGCTATTTCCTCCTAAAAATTCTTCCCAGAAAAAAACAGAACTGTCCTTCTAATTATTCCCTGCTCTATCTAGTTTTGATTACTGCTGTATATTATAAACATGCCCAGTACAAATTAATCACTTGTCACCAAAGAAGAGATGGTTGGATTTGCATTCAGGTATGTGCCTAAATGTTAGGTGTTCCTACTTACTTGGACACCTTCCAAATGTCAAAAACCTGCTTTCAAACTTTGGATACTATTTGGGATAACATTAAGTATGTCTAAATTTCTCTCAAAAATAATATCTCAAGTCTATTTACCATAAAATGAACTGTAGGATAAGATATTTAGAGCCACACTAAACTATAGATTTTAATTAACATTTACTGCATTGTTTTATACAAAAATGTTGTAGTACCTGAGAATCACATTGTTTATGCATTAAGTTACTTAAGATACATTATATAATGTCATATGTCACTTAGAAAATGTATTAAGTCACGCCTTTTATGTCTTTGGCCTCTTTATGAAGATAAATCACAATTCAACTTGAGAGCATTAAAAATCAGTAGTCTCTACCACAACATAGCATGTAAAGTCAAAGCAATGCAGTGAAAAAAAGGTATAAAATACAGGAAAAAAATGTTGCATAAATATCAACGTGTTTTAAAAAAGAGGACAGGAAGTTATCTTTAAGGGCTGACTTTAGGTTTTTCTATACTCCATTCTGGAACACCAAATCACTTTTTAAAATATTATTTAAATTATCATCATAAATAAGATGCGTAGTATACTTTAAAATTGTTTAAGAAGTATGAAATTCAGATATATTAATATTCTTCTGTGTGTTCTAGTTCAGCCATTGTTTATGGTTTTGTTTTGTTTTTTTTTTTTTTTTTTTTTTTTTTTTTTTTTTTTTTTAACATGGACTAAAGTCTTCATCCAATTCTGGTTTAACTTCATCAATGAAACCATCAGAAATGGTACAAAGTTAACTATTCTTAATAACCTTAGGTGTTATAAACTCATGTATGTAATCCACATTTAGGTATTTGATTCTTATTTCTCTTCATACTCCTCTCTGTCAGGTGATTTCCAGCCATAGTTCTTTTTCCAATCAGGCTTTTTCCCAATCATTATATGTACTATTAACTTTTGGTCATTAATATATTTGCATGTAGTAACTCCTCATTGACTTAATTCTAGCTTTTGTTGGCTATTTTTAAAAGATTTTTCATAATCTGTTCAGTTTAACACATTCGCCATCCAAATTGTTAGCAGTCATGTATATCTTGATACACATAAAGCCAATTTCATCTAATAAGGAACTGATTCATTTTAAAATAGATAAAAATCAATTACATAAAAGAAGATTAGCCCCATTTTTGAGGCTGAGATAGCTTGAATTCTTTTGGTGGTTTTCTAGTAATAGGCACATCACCCACACTATGGACACTGACACCTGATAGGATATATTGACTAATTTTTCCTTGATTATCCAAGACATTACTCATTCATAGGAGAAAAAAATGTCACTGTCTATGTCCAACTATAGTGATTACATTGCTTTCCAGGATTTTCCCTACTTTTTTTTTTTTGAGGGGTAACATTTTTTATTGTATTTTTTCATTACCACTTATCCCACTTATACCCTCTTCCACCTTCGCCCACCCTGTTCCCCCCAGCAATCACCAAACTGTCGTCTGTGTCCAGGAGTCCTTCTCTTTCTTTCTCGTTCTCTCTACCCCCAATCCCCCCACCCCGGGACTATCAGCCTGTTTTCTATCTATGAGTCTGTTTTTATTCTGCTTGTTAGTTGTTTGTTTATTAGATTCCGCGAATGGGTGAAATAATATGGTATTTATTCTACTTCACTTATGTGTATATTGTTTTCCTTTTATAAACAAATTTTCCCTGAGACAAATTTGAAAGAATTTCCTAGCCTCAAATATTTTCTCAGCAACAGTCACTAAGGCTTTGCAGTAGTATCCCACCTTGTCTCGGGCATCCCAAGTGTCATTCATCAAACCCTTCTGATTTGCCTACGCTCTGTGACAAATGCACATCAATTATTTAGTCTCTATCCTTGAGCAGTCTATGCCTGGACCTTGTTTAGTTGTCCCTGACATATGCTAACATTTTGATAGCAGAGAATGATCAAAGAGAATGAGTGATTCTTAATAAGTAGACTTTCTAGAAAGCTGACATTTAGAAGATGTCATTAGAGAAATCTCTAATTATACTACCCTATTCGTTATCTTCTTAACCAAGAAATACTGAACATAATTTAATATTTTCTTTTTTTTTAAAGAGTTCTTTTTTTAAAGATTTTATTTATTTATTTTTAGAGAGAAAGGAAGGGAGGGAGAAAGAGAGGGAGAGAAACATCAATGTGCGGTTGCCTCTCACATGGCCCCCACTGGGGACCTGGCCTGCAACCCAGGCATGTGCCCTGACTGGGAATCGAACCGGCGACCCTTTGGTTCGCAGCCCGCGCTCAATCCACTGAGCTACACCAGCCAGGGCTAATTTAATATTTTCTTGATGATTTTGAGCCATCAAATGAAAGCTATTCAGTAGAGCGCAACATAGCTGCAGGCGTGCACATCCTGCCTCTGCCTCTTTCAATCATGTGACCTTGTGCAAATTACTTCTCTGTACCCCTGTTTTTTATAAAATGAAGAAAACATTAATATGTATTACACTGATGTATCATAGGGGTCAAGTATGAAAGTTCACATAAAGCAAATCCTGGAAAAAAGAAACCACTCAGGAAATTAAAGCCAACACGGTGACTACCATTATCATCATCACCATTGTATTATTTTCACTACCACCATCATTATTCTGAGTTGTGCAGTGCCACCCGCAGGGATCACAGAGGTTTATCAGCCTGCAACCTCTCTCACCTTCTGACTGCCAGTGCCCCTGTGTCTTGCCCCTAGATTTGTCCTTCCCTCTTTTCTTGTAAAATGGTCTTGAAATAGTGTAGGTAGGGTGATGAGAAAATAATCTACTGTGTTTTTATAATAGAAACTTAAACAATTACTATAAAAGGATCTAAGAAGCTTTTGTATGAGTACAGTTCATGAACATGGGCACATATATTGGCAACCACAAGCCTCATTTCTTGACATCTTGGATCTCTTGTGATCCAAATAGAGGAGGTACTAGGTAAATGAGTCCTTGATAAGTGAAGAAATAATATCTTGTCTGTTTTGGCTCCTACTGTGCTCCAGGTATTGCACATCAAAATTTTTTCTGGAGTCCTAACTGTGGGGGAGGGAACCCATCCAGGCACAAAAAGACATTACTAAACAGAAAAACTTCTAAAAAAATGAAATCAATATCTTCTCATAGTGGGATTGTCTTAAGCAGAAGAATTGCTATTCTAGTTAACTCATTAATCTATCTGGATCAACAAGAAGTATTTTGTTCTTTTGAACCAAGTAGGCTGAGGATAAGGCTACAGAGAAGCAAATTCAGAGACTGATTATTTTTCAGTATAGATATATTGGCTCAGAATTCTAAATTACTCAAAGTAATTCTTGAGAAACACCAGTATCAGGGGTTTCCAAGCTGTTTTAACATCAATTCCTGAAAGGTGGATTCTTTTATGTCTCTGAACAGTCTCTAATCCCTCATGTACCACTAATTCCCACACAGACAGTGCAAAAACTAGCTACTTAAATAAGGGCAGCCATGAGAGAGAAATATCTTGCAAACAAAGTAAAAAATGCCTTATTTTAACTATTTGCACATTACTCTGCACAATAACCAAATAGACAATAACGAGTATTTTGTGAAGTTTCATACAGATTTGGGAATAAGAAGAATGCCTTTTTGAACAATTTAATACCTTAAAAGTGCTTGTACATTCTTTTTTTCTTTAAAATCCTCAGTGCAATTCTAATTAGTGTGTGTCATAACTCATAAAGTTGCCAGCTGTTCTAATGTCTGTAAAATGTTTGTAGGGCCACAATTAAGAAAGAAAAGAAAAACCTATGTATTCAAATAGATAAAATATTTTTCAATTAAATACAAGGATTAAATTCCTGTTAGAATTCATTAAATAAAACCCCATTTCAAAAATAGTGTATGATTAATGATTTTTGTATATTATGGTGCCTTTTATGCCAAAATGTTGAAAAGCTAAACTACACATTTTTCCTCTTAATTTGTTGGCAATGATATCATCAGCGTGCATATTTCTATCTGCTAGAATTGTGGTAGATTGCTTAGCTGTGTTAAAACTGCCTTGAAACCAACTCATTTCACCTTTTACTGCCACTTCAAACAATGTGGATCAAAGTATATAAAACATATACCCAAGGTAAAAGTTTGAGGTTAGTTGGCTATTATATAACCAGAGTTATAAAGAGATTCAGCTTGCATTTGTGAAATCTTAAGATTCTTTTCCATATTGTCCAGTGTGGAAGGGAACGTTGCCGTTGAAATTCTAAGAAGATATATCAAATATAGGCTTAACTGAGAGAAAGTAACCATTTCAAAGATGAATAATACAATACTATCTAAAAATGTTAGAGCTCTAAGTACTCAGAATACTTGTTTTTACTCTTGCTCCTTCCTAAAACCCCATTAAGTGACAGTAAAGTGCTACTTAAAGGCATAAACTTAGAGGAAGAAGAAAAAATGAAGAAATACAGGAGAGAAGACAGCAGCAACAAAATTCTGAACCTGGGAAGTAGAGGGACAAGTTGTGAGTTATAAAAAATGGGAATTCTGAGCTGGCCATAGAGAAAGGAAAGAAACAACCACATGCAGAACCCACAAAAAGTCAGTAATCAAAGATCCAGTTAATTACCTGTGGAAGAAGGTGAAAACAGAACTAAAGAGGGACAGGTTGGTTGAAAATAAGTATCAGAAATAGTTAAAGGCCACAGATACCTTCCCTCTCTCCCACTCTGTGTAGCCAAAGAACTCTCTTCTAAAAACCTGGAATTTCATGTTCATAGAAGGTAAAAGAGGATCTTGGAATTCAGGGTTTACAAGCACAGTTGAGAGCAAGACTATACAGGGAACCAGGAGTAATAAATGAATACACAGTTCTGTCCCACCCTCATTCCCAGAATTCCTCACTTACCAGGATCTCAGAATAACCAGACGCCCTCCAGCAAGATGGTTGGATGATACTCACCTTGGGAGTTTGGTCATCCAATAAGGAAGGACCGGAAGATATTAATACCAGGGGTTCCTAGAGAAAACAGCCCTACCAGGCCATCTTAGAGTAAATTGCACAATTGATATGCCTGATCTAAATGTTCAGAGTTTCCAGTTAGCATTTTAGTGCCTTGTAAATGTAAATTTTCTTAGGAAAGTCTCTAACACGAAGGAGAATAAAATCATATTTAAAAAATCAACTTTGCCCTTGTTGGTGTGTCTCAGTGGATTGAGCATAGGCCTGCAAACCAAAAGGTCGCTGGTGCAATTCCCTGTCAGGGCACATGCCTGGGTTGCAGGCCAGGTCCCCAGTAGGGGATGCATGAGAGGCAACCACACATTGATGTTTCACTCCCTCCCTTTCTCCCTCCCTCTCTCTCTATAAAAATAAATAAATTCTTTAAAAACAAATCAACTTGAAAGAAACAGATCATACCAGTTAAGTAAAACCTCAAAAAAGCTATCATTAATATCCAAATAATAAGAATTCCAGGAAGAAACAATAAAAGCAAGAAAGGTATTAAAGAAATACATCAAGCAATTTTCCCAAAACTGAAGAATAGTAATTTCCAATTGAATGGGCCCTCTGAATGTCCAGCTCGATGAAGCACACATTGGGAAAGTTCATAGCACAGAGAGAAGATTCTATAGGGTTCCAGAAAGGAGAGAAAGTCATAAACAAAGCATTAAATATTTAAAGTGTTTTGGGCATCCTCAAAGAAATAATGAAAAGCAAATTTACTAGGACAATAACTTCAAAGTTCTGAGAGATAATTCTCTTTAACCTAGAATTCCAAACCCATTTGGAATATTTGGGAGTGCTATTCACCCAATATTCCAAGCTGTTTCTTCTCTACTTTTGTGTGAAAAAAAGAAGAATAAAAAAAGTAGACTACATGGCTCCATTCTGAATATCATTTACATCATCATACTTAATTTTGATCTACCCAAACTTTGCTATAATATTTTGGGGGTACGGAGGAAGGGATATGTCATATATGGCAGATGAAACAGAACCAATCCTCACTTTTCTTAATGAAAATTCCAGAAATAATGTCTTAAACCAAAGTGCAATATACAGGTGGTCTTTAAAGGTGTGGAGGCAGAAGCCAAAGGCATCAGCCTGCGTCATTTCACAATGAACGAGAGGAAATATGTAGAATGGAAAGGAACGATCAGTGTTGGTCTGACAGAGAGACCTGGCCGATGATCTAAGTTTTTTCCTGCATCTGTATATAACCAAAAATGTAAAAAGCCACTTTAAGTTAGCAATCCAAATCACCAAATTAAGTAAGTCTACAGAAGGCAAACCTGACCTCTCCATTGGGTTTATAAAAGCCATAGTTAGATGTTCTTTCTGTTGTTTGCAATTGATATGTAGCACTTGCTTTCTTGGCTAAATAAAAGACTTTTTTGGTCAAACTCAAAGTAGCAATTCATACCATTCAGTATTTTTGCTGTAAAAACACACCTGTGGTGTGAAATACAAAGTGTCAAGTTCCATTTGCCACTTACACGCTGGACAGGTGAGCCGGTAGTCCTGTTGTGCTATAAAAGTACAACGACATGTGGATCACAACGAGAAACGGCATGTCCGCAGGCCAGGGGATGGTTCCCCAAAGCACCCAACAGCATCGCTAATGCAGGCTCAACACCGGTTAAGTACTGAACGTTCTTTTCATACTTTCCCTAATTTTAAATGTTTCACCAACATCCTCAGAGCACATTTTCTTCCAGTGTAAACCAGATATTTCCCGTCTTCCATTAAGGCCATCATCCACACTTCTCCCTTAGCTTTCTGCTCCCATGGGAATGCAGTCTTCCACCCCCATTCGTAGCCTAAAATCACTTCTCCCACTGGGCTTCCTCTACACACTGTAGCCAGTTTGTTTTACTCCTCTGAAGCCCTTTAGACTTTTCCACGCTCTAAGTCCCTTTTTTAAACCCAAGACACGTCCTTTGAGCTTTGCAGCCTGCTAGTGATTAGGGTCCACAGAGAACTGAGGCTCTAGGGCATGGGAGTGCTGAGTGAGAGCCTTGCAAATGCAGAAAGTACTTCAGAATTGAAAATGAGTCTTTAGGAGGCTAGGGGAAAAGGGGGAAAGGTGAGAGAAAGGGAATACATGTCTAAGTCATGGCTATAATAATAAAGAAAAGTTGGAATATTTATTGATGCTCTCTAAATTGGTTTCAGAATGGACTGTTATATCTATCTAAAAATGGCTCTATTTTCCTGTCATTTTTTTGCTTTTATCAAAACTGTAAAGTGGGTGACCTATGCATTCATTGGTGTTCATGTGATTGCTATATGTGAGAAAAGTCTTTGACCTTGCAAGAATTAGAAATTGATGATTTGAATTTATTTTGTCCTCTATCAGGAAAAAGAACACATTACCACAAGAGACCTCTTGAGTCTCATTTTCAAACTAATGCATTCAATTTCTAACAAAGAGCAAAAGATAAACAATTAGACATTACATGTAACAGAATTCTTACCCACCTGCCAACAATTAAACCCAGTAATTAAAAATTGTAGAAGAACACACACAAGCTTATGCTCAGCAGCAATCATATCATGGTCAAAGAGAGGAAAATTCTTTCTTAATAAGTTCCTTTCCTATTTCCCAGGCTGCTTTTCTTGACACGAAACAGACACAAGATTCTGTCAACTGTTTCACTCTCTTTAAAAAGAGGGAAATCCTATTCTGTATCCCCTGGGAGGACTATTATATACAGATGAATGTATTTTTTATTTAGTTTAATAAATGCAGTGTTCAGAACAGATGTTAAAGCTTGAAATTGTCCAGAGAAAGGAACAGCTCAGGTGGCAATAATGCAGGCTTCCTGCCTGCTGTGCTTTATTCTTTGTCTTTGGAAGAGCTACTTTCACAGGTGAAAAGGTATTACAGTATTTATAACCACTCAAGTCCTCACTGCTGGACTGAAGCTGACAAACGGGGTGCTAATTAGTACCAGGAGTGGTGATGGTGATGGTGGTTTTATGACACCGTCATCTGGCCAGTAAATTGGACAAAGAAAAACTGCACATTTACAGAAGCATTGCAAATCCAGTCATACAACAGGTAAAGCATGAATGTGAGGACTGTTTTTTTTTTGTTTTGTTTTTTATAAAAGATGGATTTTTTCTAACACCAGCCTATTTGGCCTTGCCAAGACTATGCTCTGCTGTGGATTTTCTAATGCACTAGCT
The DNA here is from genome assembly GCA_004026765.1 of Micronycteris hirsuta. NCBI lineage: Eukaryota > Metazoa > Chordata > Mammalia > Chiroptera > Phyllostomidae > Micronycteris > Micronycteris hirsuta. The sequence continues at coordinate 38,814 of PVJI01004575.1, read as the reverse complement.
ATTTATATCACTATAATCCAAAAGGATTTCGTTAGAGTATACCTGTGAATGCTGATATGCTCAGGACAGAGGAAAGATATTATTAAGGTCAGAGTGAATATCTGCCTTATGAAAATTATAACTTATAAAACAGCAAATCCCAATGTAAGTAGGAGTCATGCTATTATTTTGCAAGCCAGGAATCAGTAAAACAGTAAAATCCAATCAAATAATAATTATCTTTTAAATACAATTTATTGCACAACTCATCATTTTATAAATTTTATAATACCTTATTTAGTTTCACTAAAACAAATCTACAGTTTATAAATGTGGCCAGCACATTTAGTTGTCTTTATTGCTTTTGGGCCTGCTGTGGCCGTGAAAAAGAGAAAGCATTATACAATGAGAGGGAGAGGGGATCATTCGGAGGAAAGTGTAAGCCCCAGGAGTACGCTAGTGCAGTTAAGAACACAAACTTTCAGTTCCAAAGAATGTGAAGCTAAACCTAGATGATTATTCTGCCACTTATACCATGGTCTTCGGCAAGGTGATTGTTCTAAGTCTCAGTTTCTATATTCACAATACCTACCTTTTGGGGATTGCTATGAGGATTAAATGAGATAATATATACAGTTGACTACTGAACAATACATGGGTTAGGGACTCTGACCCCCGCACAGTAAAAAATATGCCTGTAATTTTTCACACCCTAAAATTTAAATTGTCCCTTGGTATTTGTGGGGGATTAACTTCAGGACTCCCCTTGGATACGAAAATCCACAGATGCTCAAGTTCCCGACATAAAATAGCAGAGACAAATGCATACAGTCAGCCCCTGCATCTGTTGACACCCAACCACAGATGGGAAACAGTCCAGGTATTTCCAGAAAAAACTCTGTGTATAAGTAGACCTACACAGTTCAAACCCATGTTTGTTCAAGGGTCAACTGTGTAAACCAGTCAGCAGAGTTTCTTATGCATTACAATGGTTCGTTAAATGGTAGATATTATTAAAACCATGAACTGTCCTAAGAAAGTCACAGCAGTTTTTCCATTGTTTGATTTTTTTAAGTTTATCTCTGTTTTTTAAGATTAAATATAATATTAAATATAATGAAATATGAAAAATCACTTAAAATTATTAAAAGCTATATATATGTTACTGCTAAGGAATTCAAGTGTCTTATTTTCCATTGAAAAACTAGTTTGTAAAGACAGGCTTTCCAAAAATAAGTTTTATCATCACTGTCATTCACTTCACACACATTTAACTCTCCCAAACCATTTTTCACAAGAGATGTTTTTCCAGAGTAACATACCGTATTTTTCAGACTATAAGACGCACTTAGGTTTTAGAGGAGGAAAATAGGGAAAAAAATTAAAGCAAAAAATGTGGTAAAATATTTAATAACATAATAACATAATATTTCACCAATGCAAATATAAACAGAACTCAGTGTGCCAGGTAAGCTACAATCAGACTATAAGATGCACCCCCATTTTCCTCCCAAATTTGGAGGGGGGAGTGCATCTTATAGTCTGAAAAATACGGTATATACAGCCTGGCACCAGAAAATATATACGTGCAAAATGGCTAATTATATTGTGAGGAACAGAATGGTGACGGTTATAAAGAATTTGCCCAGCTCACGAACACAAACTGATTAACATTTAAACTTCAATGCTTAAAACTAAATCTCAGAGAGATGTTGTCACGTGAAGCATCAAAAAGAACAGAGTGGGGGGCTTCACTCTTCAGTGGGAACGTTTCTTCATGCTCCAAGAAGTCCTAAGTGGCCACAGCAGGTCAACATAGTAAATATCGTCAAGTAATTACAATTGAAAATAATATAAATGTAACAGATTATTCATTCTGAGGTTTTTTACCTCAAAATAGCACATAATCTATGCAAGTATACGGAACCCAGTAAATTCTAAACAGAAAGTTTAAATTATCACAAAAATATAGTCATATACAACCTTATTTTTAAATCCCAGGGTCACTGAAGTCTATACAATTGAACACGAGGGGAAAAACCTTGAAATGTTACAATCTGTCCAAAATAAAATTGAAATGCAGCTTGGAATTGGTTTATTAGAATTCCTCTAAGAGCAGAGCTTTCCCTGGGAATGCCCTTAACGCGGGCAGTAGCAGCAGAGAGGCCCCCTGCTGTGACTTCCTTATTTCCTTCTACACTGGCTCTGAAGCTCTGCACCAAAACCACACCCATGACTGAGCTTGTTTACTGTGTGCTGAGCATTATACCAATTCCTAGTCTGTGCTTTTAGTTAAAAGAAAATTGCAAAGTGACTGCTGGTGCATTTTTTCCAATAAAATTTCAGCATATGTAATGATAGTTAAATCTAAGGATGTTTTAACTTTACTGCTCCAGACTTTAAAATTTATATATCCCTATACCCCATCCCTAGATTTTCTAACTCATTAAGTCTAGGATAGAACCTTGGCATCTGCATTTTCAAAAGTTACATAGATGATTACAGTACACATCCAGAATTAAGACTATTTGTAAAACAACCAAAAGAAATAGTTTTAAAAAGTATTCTTGCTTCCCACCACTTTTCCTGGAAAAGCAGCCTGTTTGGAAAAAGTAGCATAGCCCAATTTGGACAATAATACCTATTTATATGCTGAAGAGATATTAGTTTTAAGCATTGAACTGGGCCGGTTTAGGTAAATTGAAGCCAAATTACCTGACAGAATCTTCTGTGGACTGTCACATCTATTACACCTGCCTTCATAGATAGGTGGATGATTCATTACTTTGTATAAAACAGAATATTCCAATGTTATCATTAAATAGTGATGATATTCATAATAAGAGAGGATAGCACACACTTATTTTAATTCAGATAATTAAATTACATACTTTTCTAGAGATTCAATCCAAACATAATAGTCTTAAAAAGCCCAGGAACTAAGTACTTTGAATAGTTCCTGAATTTTAAAAAGAGAATCAATTCCATGTCTTGGTACATTCCACTTCTCAGCAAAGAAACTTGAATATTGCTTTGCTTATCATGTGCAAGGAAACAGCTACAGAACTGTATCGTGAAAGAATGCAGATGATTTTCTGAGCATATTATTCAGCATAAAGAGTAATTGTTGCCACAGTGATTGATAACACAATCTTCCAAGATCTGACTTAATGGAGAACAAGGCTGAAAAGCAAAAACGAAAAGCAGATTCTCAGTAAAACTGGACTGAGCTGGAAAGTTGACCTGTGACTTTACCACAATTAAGTGTTTTACCATCATTAACCAGTTGGCCTTAAAGGGGAATAGTGAAATCTATTAAGTCATTTGGCCTGATCCTTTGAGAATATGGATAAATTCTCTGAAAATCAGGTGCTTGGTAACTTATTAGATTAAAATTTCATTTCTAAAAAGGGGGTACTTTTTTCAAATATTGTGATGCCCATTAGAAAGAAGTCAGTAGTGTCATCATTTTTCAGCAAGTATTTTTTAAAAAGCAATGTCAATGTCTCCGTTGGCAGGTATGAATCCTGTTCTTTATGAGATTATTAGAAAAATAACGATAGTGACAACACAATAACCTATATTGAGCACTCATGTATCTAGCACTGTGCTCAACAATTTACATGTGATGACATCATTTAATCACTACAATCACATTGTACGCACTATTAGCCCCATTTTACAGACAAGAAAATTGAGACCTAAGGCCATTAACATATCCAGGATCATAAAATTCATAAGTGGCGAGGCTGGGTCTTGAACCCATGTGTGTAGGGCTACATTTTACCTAGAATGGAACTCAGGGATGATGAGTATAACACAGAGACAGACTTCAATATATCAAGGGGGACATGGGAGGCACATCAAAGATAGCCACAAATGAAGGCAATGGAAACTGATACCTTTTGCTTCCTAAGTACAATGAAGTGCACATCAAAGCTCTGATCATTTTCGGCCATAATACTAGCACAAGGTGCGGGTGGATTCAATTGTATGAAGTACATTTTTCCTAATAAGATTTTGAATGTGTTTCTTTACAGTGAAGATATTTTTTCACACACATCTGCAAAGAGCAAATTAGAAATTAAATTGGACTAAATTACAACAATCCTGATGACCATGGAATGCCCGTTGCAGTGGTTTTAAAATATACTTATCCATCCTTTGACACTCCACCCTTTAAAAGGTAGAAACTAATTTTCCTGCCCTTGAATATGAACTGGATTTAGCAACTGTCTTCTAACAGATAAAATTAAATTAACAAGTTAACAAATAGACATGGCAGAAGTGACAACATATGACTTCCAAAACTAGGGCATGAAAACTAGTATTTCTCTCTCTCCCCCCTTCCAAATCTCTAACCAACATAAACTGTGTAATATGTTTATTAAATTTAACTCCTAAGTTCTAGACTAGGTTGTTATGAAGCAACATATAACTAGTACAATCATATTGTCTGTATAACCAATGTGGATAATGTCACAGCAGGCTGCAGTTATTGCCCCTCTTTGACACATTGCTGTTCTTCTTTGCACTTCAGTTACTTCATCTATAAAATGAACACACACACACACACACACGCACACATACACACACACATACTTCCTGGAGTAATGAGGATTCATAAATACTTATTAGAAGAGTTCCCAGCAGAGTAAACTATAAATAAAAGTTAGCCATTATTATTGCTGTTGATACAAGAGTTCTCTATTGTCTTTGGAGTTTCAGTTTGACTGGGGGAAACAAAGTTGAACTGGCTATCAAGTAGTCTTAGCTTGATTTCACTCCCTTTTTTCACCTCTACAGCTCTAATTTTTTAGCTTCAAATGAGAGATATTAAGAGAATACAAGTGATTATGGTACTTCTTCTATTTCCTGCTACTTCTTAGAACTTCTCCCATTTGGGAGAAACTTTTGGTGTCTATGAAAAGTTTGGGACAGAAGAACATAGAATAAGCTTTAGAGCATCAAAAACCTAAGGCCTAGGGAGCTTCAGGAATATATAAAATACAGAAGCTAAGAGTAAAGATTTCATTAAGAGGAGAAGCAAAGAGAGCTTATACACTGATGTGTCCCTAAGAAAGTTGCCTGTACATTAACCATGTTCCTTATCTTGAACCAGGACTCTCGAATAGGGGAAAACAATTCTGAACAGTTGTGGGGAAGTCCGGACTACAGGGAAACCACCTCACTTCCCAGTAGAGCCCAGAGAGGGAAATGCCCCAGAATTTCCCTGCACAGCAGATGCGATGGGGGAGTGGAGGCTGCATGGTGGGTTTAGGACAATGGGCCTCAGAAAACTGTGTGGTGGTCGCTGTCCACCAGGATGACGCAGGAAGAGAAAAAAACGTAGGCACTCAGCCAACCCTAATTGGGCTATTAGCCAAAATCAAGACTGGCCCTGGCACAGCAATGATCTGAAAATAATGCAAAAACCAAGGACCAATATACAGCGCAGCAGATACCATTCACCAAAGGGTGCTCCAATCTCAGTGTGCCACTTGGGCTGTTCAAAGTCCCCTAGAACTTGGACTCAACTTCAGAGAAGGCATGAAAACTGTGTATTGACTTAGATTTTTCTGTTACCCAGTAAAAAGGAGTCTTGGACTTGGTAATAAAAAGTAAATTTACATTTCCAGCTCACCTGATTTTGTAGACCAAGATTTCTATCACTACAGAGAAGATGGCATAGAATGATTTCTAACATCAATTCAAACACTTCTATCCCCCCACATATCTCAGAATACAAGTTAAGTTGGCCACTCTTTTGTTAGCCTCTATCCCAGTTACTCAAAGTTCATATTTCCTCAAATTCCCTAAATTACAAAGTCTACTCAGTCTCCTCTGCAGTTAAATCTCCTCCTTCATAGGACTTTTTAATGTACAGTTTAAATATCCTTTCTCATACTACTCCTGCAATTGATACTCAGGTTTCTTTTTACTAACAGTGGGACATGTTATTTTCAGAGTCCAGGAACACCATTTGTTGATGGAGCATGAAGAATTATTTTAAAGTAAACAGAAACTAAGTTTTATATTTCCATATTTCCCCAAGGGGCCTAGCGTGGTGCCAGATTGTACCACTTACTGTGCAATTTAAGTCAAATAGTAACCTCTCTGAGCTTCAGTTATTTCCTCTATAATGACAATATTTTGTTTCTTTCAACAATCAAATGAGATAAATTATCATATGCTTCACAATTTAGTTATTTATGAAAAACATGGTAATTGTTCAAATACAGTGGTTTAGATTGCCAAATGAGGCTCACATAAGTCAGAGATCTTCCCCAGAATCAAGATGCAAAGGCAAAGCGGGAAGAGCCCTGGGACAGCCCATGAGGCTCTACAAGTCCTTCCTTCTCATAACCAACAAACCTTCTGGCCCACAGTGACAGGGGAGATCCCAGAGACGCTGCCTCAGATGTGTCTACTATAGGCAGTCCTAAAAATCTGTTTTGGAATCGCCATCAGAATGCCTGTCACATTTTCCTGAATCTCATCAACAGTCTGAGATCTCTTTCTTTCAAAGCTGATTTTAGTTTTGGAAAAAGCCAAAAATCACAAAGGGCCAAATCTTGGCTGAGTCACCTGGGTGATTTGCTGTTTCGCAAAAAAACTCTGCATGAGATGTGATGCTTGAGTGGGCGTGTTGTCATGATGAAGCTACCAATCACCAGTTGCCCAAAACTGTGGCTGTTTTCATTGTATTGCATCTCTCAAATGATGAACATCGAGGTAGTGCTCTTTATTAATTGTTTGGCCTGGAGAGTCGTACTCATGATGGACACCATCTTCCCAATCAAAAAACACGGTTAACACGGTCTTGATCTTGCTGCAACTTTGCTGCACCTTCTTCAGGCATGGAGAACCAGGCAACTTCCATTGGGACGACTAGGCCTTCATTTCTGGATCATAGCCGTAAACCCACTGCTCATCTCCAGTTATGACCTTCTTGAGGAAATCTGGTTCATTGGTAGCAGTTTGAATCAAATCATTAGCAGCTGCAGCACGATGTTCCTTCTGCCCTGGTAGCAGAAGCCACAAAATGAATTTTGCCATGACACGTTTCATGCCAAGATCCTGTATCAAACCTCGGACACAGTAGTTTTTGGAACCCCCAGATCAGCTTCTGGTTCTTACAATGTCAATTGCTAATTTCTGTTGATTGCAGCCTGTACACGTTCAACATTCTCAGGTGTTCTGCTTGTTGCAGGCCTTCCCAAATGTGGATCACTTTCAGCAGATTCTTGACCATCCTTGAAGCATTTGTGCCACACTTTTATTTGCACAGCACTCATTGCATCATCCTGAAAATCCTTCTGAATTAACTGAATAGTTTCTGCAGAGGAATGTACAAGCTTAACACAAAATTTGATGCAGATTCATTACTCTCCTCACTCAGTCATTTTGAATACAATGGCTACACAGTGCACATGCTCACTCAATGGCATCTACTGCCCCCATTGTACAGTGAAGTCATCATAGTTCACACATGCACATTCCAGTCCACTGTCCCGGGCTTCCAGGTTACATGGATATTGTGCAAATTGTTCTCATTAATCATGAGAATGGTCTATATTAACAATGGCTGGATATTTTCCATACAGACCTCATATACCTTGATAGTTTTCCATCTGAACAGTTAATGATATATGGTGATGTATATTAATCAATCTTCATTCTTGTATTGTGTTATTATCTAAATATGATTTGCAGCATATGGAGAAAACTGATTCATCAAAAAAAGTATACAGTCACTACTCGATTAGGGTGAAAGAATGAAGGGAGGGAAATCCATATAAAGGAACTCAGAGGAGAGACCAATTTTGAAACTTCGATTCACCACTTTAGAAAGCAGGAAAGGTCTGATTTTTAAAAAATCCCCTAGTGTGGAGAGACTTGTTCACTGTGTTCAGCTCAAGTCTCTGTTCCTCTAGGTGGCGTGAGTGGCTCTGACGGCCCTTCAGTGCCCGTGTAATGCTGCCAGAGAGGTTGCCTGTGTCTCAAAATGAGCATGTTTCCACCCAAGGACTTCTAAAGTGCCTTCTAAAAAAGTACTTTTAAAAAATTTTTAATGAATTTTATTAAAGTTTTGTTTGTCCTTGTTATATTTTTTATAATGTGTGCTAACTTCTCCTACCTAAATGAAAAGGAAGTCACCTAATTATGTAGTTAAGTATTTATCAAAAAAAAAAATCCTGGGTACAGAACATTATTATAAATCATCTTTGCTTCTCTTCTACCCTCAGGCATCAGAAAAGGCAAACGGAATTCTCACTGATTCACAGGCATCTTCAGCAACATACTGTCACATATCACGGCAAAGAAAATGGCTAGATATCCACAGGGTTTGTCAATTCGGGCATCTCCCAAACATATTCTAACACAGAAATAAAAATACCAAAAGAACTGCTCCACAGCTGGAATATTTTCTAAACAACTCTGATTTTCATTCATGGTTGCAAATTTCACCCAGGATAGAAATTAGAGCCAAAGGGATCAACTAGTTTATTGCTATTGAGAAGATAAAGTCTCCTCACAAAAATGAGAATTAACCCTAAGAAAAAATACACTTAGCAAATTATTTTAATGCTTCCAAGATTGGTATTTATTTTTATCCTCTGTTCTACTGCCCACATTTCATCTCTTCTATGCTTCCACTTAAAATTATTTCTCTCTAAGAAGCTGACAACACACTTTTGAATTGCTTTTAAAAAATTAGAATCTATTCTCAATGGTGAAAGCCAGGCTGAAACACCTTCTCCACATCTGTAAAATTTCGTATGTTCCAACACAGTGCGGCCTTCTCTTGTCTTTAGCAAGGTATATACTTTTTCTATTTTTTAGTCACTAAAACTAGTTAGAGATGGAAAAATAGGATATGCAAACAATTATAAGTAAATGCATCCCAAGTGCTCTCTATTAGTCTTAACTACATGTTATCCACTAAAAGAAGAAAAACAATGCATAATAAATCTTTGTTACTTATCCAGCTTATCTTTGACTACAAGAAATGATATAAATTACAATTTTTAAAACATTTCTTTAGAGCACTGGGCTTGTACAATTTGACTGAAAGTGCAGAAGTTTTGTGGAAAACCTGGAAGAGAAATAATAGAAGTACACCTTTATGAGGTTCCTTATCTGGTCCAACAGTTTGTCTCAGACTCTCCTCTTCTTCCTGCTGCAATAGTAACTTGTCTAATGGCAGCCATATTGGTAGGACAAAATGCAGCTTCAATATTCATGGTCCCACTTTTGATTTTTTTAGGAATGTATTTATTTCTTTTCCATGGACTGTTTCATTGCAGGTCAGGAAAATTTCTTCCTGATCTAGACTCATGAGCCTTTTTAGTCAGTAAATATTTATTAAATAAATGAATGATTTTAAATGTAGCCTATGGTTCACATTTCATGGAGAAGTTAAAGATAAGATAGTACTTTTCTTACATGTGTGTGTGTGTATATATTTTTTCTCGTTTTGAATGCCTAGCTGTTAACCTTTAGAAATGCAGTTATTGTGGTAATGTACTGAAAACGTTTCCCAAAAGTGACTTTTGACATGAGATCTGGAAAGAACAAGTGGCTTTCTTGCCATGTTGTAGGTGCAAAGAAGAAGGGACAAAGCTAAGTAAGAGTCAAGGGATCTAGGAAGCAACAGCAAAAAGTTCACCAGGAGGAAATGGATAGATGCGGGATGAAGGAGGGAAGTAAATGGCAAGAGAAAGCACACAGTAAGATGTCTCCCTGCTGGAGGACATCTGCAGAAAACGTCTGTACCTACCTCCCGATCACCGCCAGGAAGACGGATCCCTGCCACAGAGACCCACAGGAAGGCTTCACTGCCTGTGGTGTCTGGTTGACAGGCACACACGGTGCTCCGAGCACCAGCCCCTAATCACCCCACGACAGCCCCAGTCCTGCCTTCCCAGTACAAAACACATGGCAAAGCATTTAGTATTGATTAAAACATAAGGTGACTCTTCGATTTGTCTTTTCCCCCACAACCAGCCTGCCTTCACTCTCATCTGTCTAAAAAAAAGAAAAAAAGTATTTCCTCCCAAAAGGAGATGGAAAATAGTTCTGACCCATTTATCATACAACTGTTTTGCTTTGCTTTTGTACCTGAGGCTAAAAAAATTCTACCAACACTGCTCTGTCAGCCTGGCACGAAGTGCAACAATAAGAATGACAAAGGTAGTAGCAGCTGGAGGAGAACACTGTCTTAAGTGCTGGTAATAATGACGAAGCTGGCCCCCGAGAAGAGTGAACAAGTCATCAGAAGACAGCTGTGAAAAGGTCCGCCCGCCCTGCCTTGTCCCCAGTGAACATCTTACCCTTCTCATGTCCCACCTTATCCCACTCACAGCACATTCAGGTCGAACGTAGCAGGGAGAATAGGTGGAGAAGTCAGAAACAGATACAGAAATCTTGCAAATGAAAACAGAATTTTATTCTGGCAAGTGGAGTTCATAGCTTTGAAAAAGAACAATATGGCACACACATTTTTGTGTGCACACTACTACCCCTGGCCCACCCAAGCCACTCAGTCAGCTGAACGCTGCTTCCTACGGAGTGTGGATGGCACATTTGTGTGGATGAGCTGCTTCCCTGAGTCAGGGTCTCCGGGCCGTGATGAGCCAAATGCTGCTGACGGGGTGCTCCCAATGTCACTGCTTCTGAGAGCTGGTGCTTTTGAAGTGTGACCAGCTGAAAGAAAGAAGCAACCACAGAAAATACAATGGAGCCTGAAAGAGGCCTAGGCAAAAAACGTGCATGGACAATTTCCTGACTGTTGGGCTTTACGTTCAGTTTCAGAAATCTGTTATCTTTACAATGACTTGCTGAGTGGTGCTGGAAAGTTATTAAACTTTCCATGCTACTCAGTTTTTCAGTCTATAAAATAAGTTAATAAAAGCAACTTGATAGAGAAGAGTGTTCCATATAATCAGGTGTCCTTGAAATCATTCACTTTATTGAAGAGATCAAATAGATTAGCTTCTTATTGACAGCCTCAGATGCTACCATTGAAAGAATCTATTAAGGACAATCAAATGCCGAAGGCATTCATGAAACTGGTTTAGTGTTAGTTGGCATTTGAGGAGACCCCTTCTTTTCCTCTGTGGCTCATGCCCTCAAATTACTAAAAATTAAAAAAATAAAAAAAAAAAATCAGCCCTAGCCAGGTAGCTCAGTTGGTTGGAGAGTCATCCTGATGTGCCAGGGTTGTGGGTTTGATTCCAGTCAGGGTATGTACAAGAATCAACCAGTGAATACATAAGTAAGTGGAACAACAAATAAATGTCTCCATCTCTCTCTCTCTCAAAACCAATAAATAAAAAAAATTAGAAAGAAAAATATCAAGGATTCCAAGCCTTTTGATAAGCAAAGTAATCAAATTCTCTTTCCCATGCCACGCCGAAAACAGTCACAAAGGTGGATCCACTGTGACTAAGAGCTGAGTCAAGAACTGAAGCCAATAAAAAGGAAAAGCTAAGATGCTGCCCCATGAGCAATTCAACTCAACCTGGAACCATACACTTCCTCCACGCAAACCACTTTGCGCTCAGTGTGTAAGCATCTGCAAATATAAGAAAAGAAAAAAGATTTTTAACAACGGAAAGGAAGAACAGCCTTAGAAGAAAGGGTGGAAAAAAGAATGAAGAGTAATTTATAGAACACAAACATGCACTCTCACTTCCCCTCCAGCCATATCAACAGTCTCAAAACACCACATGCATAAGGACAAAATCTATTCCCACTATTTCTTATGAACATTCCCCTCAACCAAGTCACCATCTTCTCACTCCCACATTGCTTTTAATGAAGTATCATGCAGACACAGTAGATGGGTCATAAATGTTATCTGACTATAAATCCAATTTGAATGCAGTGATGACTCCTGGAAAAAAGTATCACCCTTCCCTACTTGAGTTTTACATAATTTGGCAGAAGAACGGATTGAGAGAACGGAAGTAGAGCTCTTGGAACACCCAGGAGTATAGCAATTTACATTTGTACTTGCATCTATTCATGCATAAAATTATTTTTTAAATCTTTTCCCAAACGTTTCATACTTCTGTACAAATAATTTCATAGGGTGAAATTTCATTTGCACATAGATTTGTATAACTGCTGTAAGTTCTATCATCTTTATTAGATTGTATGTTTCTTAAAGCAAAGACTTGTATTTAACCCCAATTCCCAGAAACTGCTGATTGATGTAGAGATACATATTTAGAGCCAGTCTATTAAAGTACATAGTTCATCTCTTGCCATTGCTAATTTTATACTCATGTTTTTAGTTTTTTGTTTGTTTGCTTTTGTTAATATGAACCATCTGTGCCTCTTTCATCCTGTGTTTTTAAATAAGTTGCCTATTATAGAGTTTTAAATTTTTATATTTTAGCCTCAAGCCTGCTGTTGATCATTTTTGTCAAAATTGAATGCCTGCCCTTTAAAAGGTCATTTGTGAAGTTTCAACCTGTTGGTTTGTGTTATTCCAGCAAATCTCGCCCCAGAATGCTTGGCGTTGCACAATAGCCACCTGTCCACTGCTGTGCGAAATGAACAACAAAGTCAAAAGCCACTATTATCTCTTAGTTGTGAAGACCAACTTTTAAACATACATGCATTTGCCATTTCACGTTTTTCAAGCAGCTAACAAGAACTATTCCAAAGAAAGTTTACAGAGTCAGCCCCTTTTAGGTAACATTTTGAAAGGTAGTATCGTTACATAGGAAGTATGGTAAGACAATGACAAATTTTACTAATACACTCAATAAATAATTTCTGTAGTCATAATTTTTCTCGGCCTCATAGAGTCGACACTAAATGATCCTTTATTCTTATTTGATAGAACATAGTGCCATATTATTTAGTGGAAAGAGAATGTATGCTTTTTTTTCTAAAAATAATTGGAGACATTCTAAATTATAAGCATATTACCAAAAATGTGAATATGAGTACAAAATAAAAATAGATTTTGGAAGAAAAATTCAAACCTTTCAACAATGAGATGAGGAATTAGTCCCAACAAATAGGTACTAAACTTAACTCTAGGTTTGCAGGAAGTCAGAGTTAAGGGGCAAGTGCGGGGGGGGGGGGCAGCGGGAGAACTACTGCATTCTTCAATGCCCACTTAACCATTCAAGAGACACACACCGTCACCTCTTCCTTGGTAACCGCAAAGTTCACAGGGGTCCCAAAAATAAATACTGGAATTGCCTATTGGTATTCATAGCCATGAACTAATAGAATCAAATACTTTAGCCTAGAAAGATGAAGAAAGGAGTAACATGCCTTTCAAAATTACTTACTTGTTCAACCAAGTCTCCAGTTTTGGACTAGTAGTAAGATTAATGCTGGCAATGTTAGAAATAACCAGCAACTAGTATATTGGCTCACATATTGTAAGTACATTAAATATATAATTAAGAATCCTGAAAGATAACCATCTCAAGACAATACTCAGGTATTTCAATCACTATAGCTATTTTAGTATATACTGTAAAAAGGGCAATGAAAAAAATAATTTAACTGTTTTGTTTGCAATGCTTGAAATATTACAAAAATAAAAATATGCTGTTCTCAAATTAGTTATCTTGGAAGGTTTAAAATGCATACAGTACTCCAAATATTAATAGAGCATTAGTTTAGGAGTTATATTTAAACTAGTTTACAAGATGTATCGGCAAATATGTTCTTCCACTTAGTGGGTTGTCTTTTCATTTTGATTGTTTCCTTTGCTGTGGAAAAACTTTTTAGTTTGATGTAGTCACATTTGTTTATTTTTCTTTTGTTTTGTTTGCCTAAGGAGATATATCAGAACATATTCAGCAATATATCTGATAAGGTGTTAATACCCAAAATTTATAAAGAACTTATAAAACTCAACACCAAAAATAATCCAATTAAAAAATGAGCAAAAAATATGAATAGACATTTGTCCAAAGAGAACATACAGACGGCCAATAGATGTAGGAAAAGATGCTCAACATCATTAATCATCAGAGAAATGCCAATTAAAACTGCAATGAGATATTACCTCATATTTGACATCTGAGATAGCCAGATGTCAGAATGGCTATCATCAATAAATCAACAAACAACTAGTGGTAGTGAGGATGTGGAGAAAGGATAACCCTTCTGCACTGTTGGTGGGAATGCAGACTGATGCAGCCACTGTGGAAAGCACTACAGTATTACCTCAAAAAATTAAAAATGGAATTGTTTTATGACCCAGAGATTCCACATCAGGGAATTTATCTGAAGAACACTAAAACATTAATTCAAAAAGGATATATGCACCCTTGTGTTCATTGCAGTTTATTTACAGTTGTGAAGTTTGGAAGCAGCCCAAGTGCCCATCAGTAGATGAGTGGATAAAACAGCTATGGTACATGTATACAATAGAATACTACTCGACCATAGAAAAGAAGAAATTTTTACCCTTTATGACAACATGGATGGACCTGGAGAACATTATGCTAAGTGAAATAAGCCAATCAGAGAGAGACAAATACCATATGATTTCACTCATATGTGGAGTCTAACGAACAAGCTGAACTAGCAACCAAAATAGAGACAGACTCATAGATAGAGAGCAGGCTGAGAGCTCTGGGTGATGGAGTGGGGACTGAGGGTATAGAAGGATGAAACAACAAAGAGAAAGAACTCATGGACACGGACAGCAGTGCGGTGATTGCAGGGGGAAGGGAACAGGTGGAGGTGGAAGAAGATATAGTGGGGATAAATGGTAATGGAAAAAATACAATAAAAAATTAACTATAAAAAAAATCCTTGCTCTTGCCCACAGAGTTGGGAGGGTGTTCCATTGCTAGTGAGGCATTGTATCCCCATCCATGGATTTTCCCTTAAATAAGGAACCTCAAACTCGTTAAAAAAAACTAATTTATAAGAACACAAGCCTTATGTTTTACAAAATGCATGGTATTCCATGCCCATCTTTCTCGTTTTTATTAAAGAGACATAACAGCCACAGTATGAATTTGGAAGCGGGAAAAACCTGGGTTTGAAACCTGAGTCTACACACTGCTGAACCAGGGCACAGTTCACAATTTTTATACACAGCTGCTGATCAAGGAATCTTATTTGTCTATAAAGAACCTCTCCACCATTACATAAAATGCAGTAGGAGAAATGCTTCCGAGTTTAATTCTGGAGATTAACTTACTAATATTGCTAGTGATAAAAGAAGGTTTATTTTTAACACCACTATCAAAGAAATTCTATTTTATTTTGTAATTTTCTTGGTTTCTCTCTACTTGAGGTTTAGTTTCCTCCAATTACATACACATAGTCCTCATACTTTTGCTATAACACAATTATTAAAGAGGGGGATGTGAAAAGAAAGGTAAACTTGTAAGTCTCTTAGTATCAACAAATACAGGTACTACTAAAAGAAAATCTGGCTGCAAATAAACCAAATATTTTCAGCAAATCAACATATTTTCAAGTTGTAATATTTGATGTTACCTAAAAATCAACCTTTTAGCTTTGTGTTAGTATTATTAATTGACTCCCAACAAACAGTTTAATCATAACCTTTACCTTCAAAGACCTAGGAAAAGTGAATAAAATATGGATATAAGGAATATCTCTGTAACCTTTGCTTGGCTTTAAATAGTGCTTTTCTATCCTGAAACATCAAAAAAAAAAAAAAAAAAGACCTCATCAATTTATCCTGCTTTATTCAGCAAATACATACCGCTCCCATTCTGGAAGTGTCTCATTAAAAAAAAATAGCGTTGCCACCAGGATGTTTGCAGATGAAAGACCACTCTGCGAACAGCATTAATAATGTGAACAGCATTTAATAACGGTGTCAGTCAAGTGGGTCTCAGGGACACTTTTTATTTTAGAGGAAAAGAAAGCATTTTGCATTACCCAGAATAATTCTGATGGTGTTTACAGTAACTTAAATATTTAAAACACAAATCCAGATATAAACTCCTTACATAAATATAAAATAAAAAAATGAGCCTGGCTGGTGTAGCTCAGTGGATTGAGTGCAGGCTGCGAACCAAAGTGTCGCTGGTTCAATTCCCGGTCAGGGCACATGCCTGGGTTGCGGGCCAGGTCCCCAGTGAGGGCCATGTGAAAGGCAACCACGCACTGATGTTTCTCTCCCTCTCTTTCTCCTTCCCTTCCCCTCTCTTTGAAAATAAATAAATAAAATCTTAAAAAAAAAAAACCTAACACCGAAACTTTAAAAAAATATACATATACGGCCCTGGCTGGTGTAGCTCAGTGGATTGAGCATGGGCTGGGAACCAAAGGGTCCCAGTTCAATTCCCAGTCAGGGCACATGCCAGGGTTGCAGGCCAGGTCCCCAGTGAGGGCATGTGAGGGGCAACCAAACATGGATGTTTCTGTCCCTCTCTTTCTCACTCCCTTACCCTCTCTCTAAAAAATAAATAAATAAAATCTTAAAAAAAAAAAAATATATACATAAAATAAAAAACATATGAGTTATATATAATAAAATATGTAAATGCAATAAATTAATATACCAACTTATGTAATGTCTAATTATGCTTTATTTACTAGATCCAATATAATTGTATTAGTTGCTTCTAGAACATAGTTTCTCTTAAGTTCAGTATAACTAAACAACTGCTTTGTATAATGACTTTATTTTTTCTACCATTTATGAAATGCCTATTAGCCACACACAGGACGTGACTGGTATGCAACTGCACAGGGGAGTCCAGACTTGAGAGAACTGGTTTAAGCTGGAGATATCAAGTGAACACTGTTTTGTCATATTTTGTGAGACCATGGGAGGAATGACAGTAGAGAAGAAGAGGTCCCATAGCCAAAGATAGAATGACAATAAAAAACAACCCAAATCAACCAAGAGAAAAATATACCTTTGTGTGTTTAGGTCCCTCTACTTCTTTCATCATTTGTTTACGGGTTTACCTGTATCTCTCTTTCATATTAGTGGCTTGTAAACCACAGGAAGAAGGAGCTAGAGTGCACGGAATTGTCTCACGGGATAAGAACAAGGAATAGGAAGAACAGAGGGAAGAATGTAAGAGGCACGTTAGCTCCTCAGCATTGCTTCAAGTGTGCAGGACTTCATTTGCTTTGAAATATTAGGCAGCTAAAAAATATTTCGCTTAAAGAATTGGATTCCACTGCTAGAAAAATGAGTAATTCTCAATGTATGTCAAGAGATAGAGACAGACACAAGTTATCTTATGTAATGAGAAGTGTACTGTAAGGACACATGACCACAGAATTCCAGGACTATCTGGTGCACACAAGGGTGAAAATCATGTAACATACCAGAATCTTTACATTAGTGTTCTGGTATTATCCTAACTCTGTTGCTTGCCAATTACCTTCACTAATGCCATTCACACTGCCAGGACAGGTCTGCAATCCTTTCTCATCTTCATAACGTCTGCTTATTCACAGCTCTGCCTCCACAGAACTTTGTCTTGTAATCATCACTCAGGGTTCTAATTCTATCTTTGAAATATTTCAGCTTCCACTCCCCTTCTCAACCACTAATTATTTCCCTATTTTCCAATCAATCAAATCAAGGAGGCAGAGTTCCAACATCTCTTCAGCACTGGCTGCGGACAGGTAAAACTGACCTGCGGAGGACTGAACTTTTTTAGGCAATAAGTTTGACATTAATAACATAACAATGGGCACAATTTACTTAACATATACCTTCAAAGAGAATGAAGATAAAAGTTTGTCTTTTAAAAATGTGCCAAAAAAGAATTACTAAAGGTACAGTATCAGAGAACAACTGTGACGATAACTACTTGCAAAATGTATTATCATCAAATATTACCTGATCTCAGTGATGTCTATACGTTACACTGTCTACTATAATTTAAGAAACAACTTATGAAAATCAATATAATGTATAGATAACCTCTTAATGAGTTCTGACATATTTCCAACTTCAAGTGGAGGAGATTTAAGGACCTCAGGTCACGGTCATATGGGATCACTGGGTCATATTCAAATAACCTGAGAAATCACAGCTGCCAAAAATAAAAAAAATAAAGTAGAATCACTGTATGAATTTCACTAAAACATTTCATATTTATTCTGTTTCATAAGAATGGTTGAGGACAAACAAAAATAAATCAACTTTTAGACCATGGTAAAAAATCAATTTTTAACAAATATAAACATTCTAGTTTAGAACTGCTAGCTGAGAAATAAAATATGGGAGCTTTTAACTTATATTTAAGAACCACGAAAGCTCCTACCCTTACCGATTCCCAGGCCTCTAAATATCTCTGAATCCTGTATACAGCAAAAAGATAGTCCAGAAGAGGATAAAATTTTAAAATATTTGAACCTCAAAATAAACAAATTTAGGACAGTGCTCCCTTAAAAATTCTATTTTACATAAATGGTCTTTAAACACCAAGAATGTAAAGTTAAGGGCATCAAAGTCTCACAATAAATATTCTTCTCAAGCAGATGAGCAATACATATCTGATGAAGACTTGCTTATTTCAATACATTGTGAACTTTGAGGCTCAGTGCTGGAAGCATTTCAATTTCCTTCTCCTTTCCTGAGGAGTTAGGTCATATTTGTTAGTCACTGAATTCTCTGTACACACTCAATAAGAAATTTCTATTCTAGTCAACAGATATTTGTTCAATTCTCACAGAAGATTGACATTTAGAATTTGGCATAATTAGCCAACAGCCTGAAAAGAGATACAAACACATCAAAAGGAAAATTCAGAATGCTTTTGGAGTGTGCTTGGAGAACCTGTTGTCTTGAGAAAGTCTATGTCATCTTTTGATAAATGATACCATGCTGTTGTGATATTGTTGCTGCTATTCTTTTATCACTGCAGTGAATAACAACATCACCACATCTATTTAATTATATTCATACAGGTTTAATGAGGTTTCTTTTTAAGCAATTACGAATGGCTGTGACAGCCCCACCTATGATGGCAATTTATATAAATATTTTGCCAATTTTGGTTCACTCTAAAAGTCCACATTTGGGAACAAGTAAAAGAAAGATATACCTGTTGATTACAGAACACATGGAGCTCATTACTCCTCAAATATTATTCAGATTGGAACTTTAGAAAAGTTTAAAGTTTAGGTAAATTCACAGACTGACCCTATTGTAAGTTATTTAAAAGGCAATATTCCTGATCTAGAAAATAATGTTACAAAGTCAGTAGCATCAGCTTTTCCCAAAATGTAATTTGTGGGCTGTTCCACAAACCCAAAATCATCATATCTTAAAGTTGAAAGGAATCTTCCTGATTTTCATTCTCAACTTTCACATTTTACTGATAGAAAGAAAAAAAAAAAACCTTTTAAAACTTAAATAATTTCCCAGTATCAAATAAATGGTTGTGGAGCCTGCATAAAAATTCTTGTGTATAAATCTGATTGGAATTTAAAATCTCGATGGACTGTGCTTCTAATTCAGTGAGTATTTTTCAAAATAAAATGAAAACAGGAAATCAGCATATCCAAAATTGTTACAGAGTAGCTGGAAGCTCATCCCACTTGCTTGCAGACCGGGACCAGTCTTGCAGCTAAACCGCAGAGCAAGCAACTCGACGCCAGTGGAGAGTGAGTGAGTGAGAACATGGACAAGAGTGTAGAAAGTGTTGAGGGAGTGGACAGGAGCCTGCCTGCCTACAGGGCATGCAGAGGTGGGAGGCCTAGGCTCTCCCAGGGGAGCAAAGGCCTCCGCTATAGCCCAACCCATCACTTGTCTGCACAGTTTCAGGGTGGAGAGAGATGGCCAGGGCAGTGCTGGCTGCAGAGAGTGCCAGGGGAGCAGGCCCACCCAAGGCAGAGAACAACTGGAGGGAGCAGCAGGTGCACCCCACCACCGCCCAATGCTATAGTATGGCTGTGGAGTTCTCCCCAGCACCATCCAGGAGAGAACCAGAGAGAAACTCCATCTAAAACTGTCGGAGGCCCTGACAGGCTGCAGACAACCCTGACCAAGAGAAACTTAGTGATTTCTGAGGAAGGTGAGAACAGGCACCTTTGGGCTCAGTGCTGCAGTATGGCGGGGGGGTGGTCACACAGAAACTCTTTTAAAAGAGGACCTGAGGCCAGACCTGCAAATAGTCAGGGACCTGGTGCTCGCCTGGACATGTGTGCGTGTGCAGTGGCCCTGCAAACAAAGAACTCGGAAGGATAGAGTCATGCTGAAGGGACTGTGGGACACCACGCAGCATGGCCGGCAAGAGGGGATCATACAGAGTAGAGAGTTCAGGCTGTCTCCAGCGAGAAAGCTGGGGACTGAATAGCCAGGTGCTGAAAACCTCAGATTTGCTGCAGCCAGGCAGGTCTCCTAACAGAGGGGCAAACCCAACCCTCACCTGGGGGATAATGGGCTCTACAGATCAGTGAGGCCAGGCTCAGGAGCCCCTGCTGGGCATATTTCTGCAGGAGAAAGAAGAAAAAGCTCTGAAAGTACTCTTTAAAAGACACTACAAGCTACACTGTTCCTCTGGGTCAGAGCCAAAAGATTAGAGACAGGCGCAACAAGAGGGGCTCAGGCTCCCCGCCCCAGGCCTCAGTACCTAGACAGAGCTGCTGTCTGCACCAAGCAGGAAAGAGCTGCTCCTTTTACACAGATTGGCCCTTCGCAGGAAACAGACAGCTAATTCACCAGAAACCATACATAATTGGAAAGAATCTGGGACAGACCAAGATGTGTGGCAAGGGGTTAGGGAAACATTCCCATCATCTTCCTGAAAGGCTGAACAGAGCCCCCCAGGGCAGGGCACAGGGTTCTCAATCTCCCAATCGTAGCAGAGGACCCCTCCAGAGGCAGGTGGAAAAGGTACTGGCATTGCTCTTGGGTCATTCAATGAACCACTCTGGGGCCCAGGGCTGACAGAAAGCCAGCAGGGCAGAACAGCGGGGACCAGCCAAATCTGAAGCAGACAGCCACAGACTATGGATCGCTCGTGGTCTCAAACAGGCTTCCAGGGCCAGAGGAGGACACCACCTGACATTATCAGGGGTGGATCCAGAAAGAGAAGACAGTAGGAAACACTGAATTCTACTGAGATTAATTCCAGCCCAGTATTCTTCATGATTTCCATTATTTCCTCTCCTACGTAGCTTTTTAATATTCATTTCTTTTCCTTCAAATTTGTGCCTATTATTTCACTAGTTATTAATCCTTTAGTTTATTTCAAATCTCATATTTTATTCCTCCCTTCACTTACTCCATTTTACCATCTTCCTTCTTATTCTTATTATTGTTTTAAATTTTATTTTT
Organism: Micronycteris hirsuta; assembly: GCA_004026765.1. Taxonomy (NCBI): domain Eukaryota; kingdom Metazoa; phylum Chordata; class Mammalia; order Chiroptera; family Phyllostomidae; genus Micronycteris; species Micronycteris hirsuta. The sequence goes on along the minus strand of PVJI01004575.1, from coordinate 17,552 downwards.
CTCTGGCTACAACTTGTTTCTATTCCACACTCTTATTATTTCTCCCCACCCCAGCCTCTCAAACCCATTTATTTTGTCATTAGTCACTTCATACTCTGTTTTCCATTCTTAAAATAACCTTATTCTCTCTCCACCTTTATCAAGCTTTGCTCGTTGGTTGTGGGTATGGTAGTTGTTGTTGCATTTCTTCAATTTTATTTCTAGATCATCATTGTTTTTTTGTATTTCAAATCTCAAATTTTAATGTCCCCCCCTTTCTGTATTTTGCCTTCTGCCTGACCTGTCTTTTTTTCATTATAAATTTTAATTTTTCCTAGTCTTAGCCTGGTTTTCATTCTTTACTCTTAGTACTCCTTCTCGCAATGTCTTCTCAAAATCACTTTTCTTTCCTCTAGACATCTCATAAGCTTTTCTTTCCTTCTTTTTTCCTTCTTATTTCCATTTCACCTATATTAATCTTTGCTCATTTGTTGTTAATAGTGCTACTGTGTATCTTTTTCTCCAATTTGGTTCCTATTTTTCCACTATATTTTTCCAATTTTTGTTTAAACCTAACAATATACTCTTCCTTTTTCTTACTCAATTCTGCCTTCTTCCCTCCCTTTTTATTTATGATGTAAATTTTCTTTTCTTTCTTTCTTTGCCTTGTTTCTATTCCCTACTCTTATTATTTCTCCTCCCTCAACCCTCTCAAAATCATTTTTTTTCAGTTAGTCATTTCATATTCATTTTTCCTTTCTTATAACACTCTCAACTCTTCACACCTTTGTTAATTTTTTCTCGTTTGCTGTTGATAGTGTGGTTATGGGTGGGGGTTATTTTTGCAGTTATGGGTTCCTGGGGTGTTTGCTTTTTTTCTGGCAGCAACTGTACAACAGCATATAGGACATGGTAGGTGGTGTGACTCTCAGTCAGACAGCCAGAAGGAAAGACCCAGCAAAAAACAACCCAACAACAACCAAACACAATTACAACCAGAGAGCCCACATAAACAGCATAAAGTACATCACAAGAGCATCTCTGGAGATCAAAGAGACTACACCACTGAGTACCAAAGTTCTCCTATCACAGAAGGTCACACCATGAAGACAGGAAATCAAAGCATGTCAGTCTAATATACAGAAACAAACAAGAAGAGTCACCTAAAATGGGGAGACAAAAGAAACAACCCCCAATCGAAAGAAAAGGTGGAACTCCCAGAAAGAGTGCTAAATGAAATTGAAGCAAGTAAACTATCAGACACTGAGTTCAAAATAATGGGTATAAGGTTGCTCAAGGAGCTCAGTGAGAACTATAAAGGACTCAATGGAAGCTAAAAGGAACTTACTGGGAAATATACCAGCATGAAAAAGGACATAGAAACAATCAATAAGAGCCAAGAAGAAATGAAGCATATAATATCTGAAATGAAAAATACATTAGAAGGAATTGAAAGCAGGCTAGATGAGGCAGAGAATCAAATCAGCGAGCTGTATGACAAGGTAGGAAAAAACTCCCAGACAGAGAATAAAATGAAAAAAGACTCAAAAAGAATAAAGGGGGCTTAAGGGAGCTGCAGGACAACATGAAACATAATAATATTCATATCATAGGGATACCACATGGAGAAGAAGAGGAGCAAGGGATAAAAAACCTGTTTGAAAAAGTAATGACAGAAAACTTCCCTAACTTGATGAGGGAAAATGTCATGCAAGTTAAGGAAGCACAGAGGGTCCCCATAGAGATGAACCCAAAGAGGCCCTAGAATCCAAGACACATCATAATTAAAATGGCAAAATTTAAAGACAAAGAGAATCTTAAAAGCAGCAAGGGAGAAACAAAAAGTAAAATAAAAGGGAGGCCCAATAAGGCTATCAGCTAATTTCTCAACAGAAACACTATAAGCCAGAAGGGAATGGTAAGAACTATTCCAAGTAATGAAAAGCAATGGCCTGCAACCAAGACTACTCTACCTAGCAAGACTCTCAATTAAAATGGAAGGCCAAATAAGGAGTTTTCCACACAAAAGAAGGCTCAAAGAATACACCTCCACCAAAACAGCACTGCAAGAGATGTTAAAGGTACTGATTTAAGAAAAGGAAGAAAAACGGTGAGATAGAGAGGAACACAGATACAAAGGAAATAAAATGGCAACGAATAAGTACCTATCAATAATAGCCTTAAATATAAATGGATTAAATGCTCCAATAAAAAGACATAGGGTAGTTGAATGGATAAGAAAATATGACTCACATATATGCTGCCTACAAGAGACTCACCTAAGAACAAAAGATCTATACAGACTGAAAGCAAAGGGATGGGGGGAAAAAACATTCCAAGCAAATTGACATAAAAAAACTAGAGTAGTAATACTTATATCAGACAAAATAGATTTCAAAACAAAAGCCATAAAAAGAGATGAAAAATGACACATAATACATAATACTTAAGTGAGTAACCCATCAAGAAGATATAACCCTTGTAAAAATATATGTATCCAACATATGAGAACCCAAATATATAAGGAAAATCTTGGAGGACTTCAAGAAAGATATCAATAAGAACAGGCCCGGCTGGTGTAGCTCAGTTGATCGAGCACGGGCTGGGAACCAAAAGATCCCGGTTCGATTCCCAGTCAGGGCATATGCCTGGGTTGCAGGCCAGGTCCCTGGTGAGGGCCATGTGAGAGGCAACCATACATTGCTCTTTCTCCCTCCCTTCTCCTCTCTCTAAAAATAAATAAATAAAAAAGAACATACTCATTGCACAAGATTTTAACATCCCACTAACAATAATGGATAGATCTTCCAAACAAAGAATCAACAAGGATATAGTGTCATTGAACAACACTCTAGATCAAATGACTTAGTTGATATATACAGAAAATTTCACCCCCAAGAAGCAAAATACACATTCTTTTCAAATACACATGGAATATTTTCAAAGAAAGATCACATGGTAGGATCACAAAAAAACCCTCAACAAATTCAAGAAAATTGAAATAATAATAAGTGTCTTCTTGGATAACGATGGCTTGAAACTAGAAACCAACCTTAAAGAAAAAAAAACTCAAAAACATTCAAATCAGAAGAATGAATAGCACACTATTAAATAATGGGTTAAGAATGAGATTAGGGAAGAAATCCAAAAGTTTCTGGAAACATGAAAATGAACACACAGCAACCCAAAATGTAAGGGACACAGTGAAGACAATCCTGAGAGGGAAGTTCATAGCAATACAGGCTTACCTAAAAAAGATAGAAACATTTCAAATAAACAGCCTAACTCTGCATCTACAAGAACTGGAAGAACAACAACAATGCCCAGAGCAAGTACAAAGAAGGAAATAACTAAGACCAGAGCAGAATTAAATGCCATAGATACTAAAAAAAAATTCAAAGAATCAATAAATGCAGGAGCTAGTTCTTTGAAAGGATAAACAAATTTTGACAAGCCTTTACACAGACTCAAGAAAAAAAAATAGAAAGTAACCAAATAAATAAAATCAGAAGTGAAAGAAAAGTTACAACCAACACCACAGATATACAAAGATTTTAAGAAATTACTATGAACAAATGTATGCCAAGAAATTGGACAACCTGAGCAAAATGGACAAATTTATAGAAACATACAATCTTCCAAAACTGAGTCAAGAAGAGGCAGAAAGCCTGAATAGACCAATAACAGCTAGTGAAATTGAAGCAGTAATAAAAAATCTTCTGGCACAGAAAAGTTCTGGTCAGGATGGCTTCACAGACAAATTATACCGAATATTTAAAGAAGAACTAACTCCTGTCCTTCTCAAATTATTCTAAAAAATTCAAGAAGAGGGAAGAGTCCCAAATTCTGTTTACCAGGCCAGTATTATCCTCATTCAAAAACCAGGTAAAGACACAACAAAGAAAGAAAACTACAGGCCAGTATCTCTGAAGATGATAGTTGGTAAAATCCTCAAGAAAATATTGGCAATCTGGATCTAGCAATACATTAAAAAGATGTATTGAGATGAAGTGGGATGCAGGGATGCAAGGATGGTACAATATTTGCAATCAACATAATACACCACATAAACAAAATGAAAGACAAAAATCACATGATCATATCAACAGATGCTGAAAAAGCATTTCATTAAGTACAACAGCCACTTATGATAAAACACTCAGGAAAGTGGGAATAGATGGAGCATACCTCAACATAATAAAGGCTATAATGAGAAACCTACACCCAACATCTTACTCAACAGGCAAAAACTAAAATCTTTCCTTTTAAGATCAGGAACAAGAGTAGGGTGTCTGCTTTCACCACCTGTATTCAACATAGTATTGGAAATTCTAGCCACAGTGATCAGACAAGAAAAGGAAATAAAAAGCATCCAAATTGGAAAGGAGGAAGTAAAACTGTCATTATTTGCAGATGACATGAGAGTGTACATAGAAAACCCTATAATCTCCACCAAAAAACTACTCAGCCCAATAAGTGTATTTGTCCAAATAGCAGGATACAAAGTCAATATTCAGAAATTGAAGACAGTTTTGTATACCAACAGTGAAATATCAGAATCAGAAACTAGGGAAAAAATCCCATTTACTATAGCAACAAGTAAATAAATACCTAGGAATAAACTTAACCAAGGAGGTAAAAGACCTATATTCAAATCTATACAACACTGAAGAAAGAAATTAAGACACAAATAAATGGAAGCATATACTGTGTTCATGGATTGAAAGAATTAACATCATTAAAATGTCCATATTACCCAAAGCTATCTATTCAATGCAATCCCTATTGAAACACCAATGGCATATTTCACAAAAATAGAACAAATATTTCAAAAATATATATGGAACCAAAAATGACCCCAAATAGCTTCAGCATACTTGAGAAAGAAGAACAAAGTAGGAGGGATTACAATACCTGATATCAAACTGTACTACAAGGCCACTGTAATCAAAATGGTCTGGTACTAGCACAAGAACAGACACATAGATTAATAGAAGATAATGGAGAGCCAGGAAATAAACTTATGTCTCTATGGTTAATTAACATTTGACAAAGCGGGCAGGAGCACAAAATGGAGTAAAAATAGCTTCTTCAATAAATGGTGTTGGGAGATCTGGACAGGTACATGCAAAGAAATGAAACTAGACCACCAATTTATAGCACACACTACAATAAACTCAAGGTGGATAAAAGACTTAGATATAGGTCATAACATCATAAAAGTCCTAGAGTAAATTATAGGCAGTAAAATTTCAGATATCCCACACAGCAGTATTTTTGCTGATATATCTCCTAGGACAAGGGAGAGAAAGGAAAAAGTAAACAAATGGGATTACATCAGATTAAAAAGCCTCTGCACAGCTAAAGAAAACATCATCAAAATGAAAAGAGATCCTATACTATCCAATGTATAGGAAAACATTTTTGCCAATGATACCTCAGATATAGGTATAAGGATTTAATATCCAAATATGTAAAGAACTCATATGACTCAACACCAGAAAGACAAACAACCTCAATAAAAAATGGGCAAAGAACCTGAACAGACACTTCTCCAAGGAGGACATACAGAGACACATGAGACACAAGAAAGGATGTTCACCATCACTAGCCATGAGAGATGCACATTAAAACCACATTGAGATGCCAGCTCACACTGATCAGAATGGACATCATTAACAAACCAACGAACAGTAAATGCTGGCAAGAATGTGAGAAAAAGGGAACCCTAGTGTGATGTTGATGAGAATGTAGACTGGTATAGCCACTGTGGAAAACAGTATGGAATTTCCTCAAAAAATTAAAAATGGAACTGTTTTTTGACTGAGCAAATCTGCTCCTGGGATTATACCCTAAAATCCTGAATCACCAATTGAAAAGAACTTAGGCACCCCCATGTTCATAGGAGCATTATTTACAATAGCCAAGTGCTGGAAACAGCCTAAGTGCCCACCAGTAAATGAGTGGATCAAAACACTGTGATACATTTACACAATAGATGGAACTGGAGAATATTATGCTAAGTGAAAAAAGCCAAGTGGCAAAAGACAAATACCCTATAATCTCATATATAAGGGGAACCAAATTAACAAATTAACAAACAAGCAAAACAGAACGAGAAGCATGGAAACAAGGAACAGACTGACAGCTGCCAGAGGGTAGAAAGAAGCAGAAGGGACTAGTGAAGGAACATGTATGAATGACCCATTGACATGACAACAGGGTGGGGATTGACGTGGGAGTGGGGATAGGGCTGGGAAGAGGAGAGCAAATGGGGAAAATTGGGACAACTGTAATGGAATGACAATTCTAAAATAGTTACTAAAAAAGAAATCACACAAATTTTCTGTAGAGGAAACTGAATCATGACAAATAGACATAAATTTAAGTGACTGTAGAGGAAATGGTATCATGATAAAGAGATAGAAATTTAAGTGACAATAAAAATACTGTGCTCTACATTCCTTCTTTAGGAATGTAAAGATTAAAGATTCTTTCATCTTTACATCATAATTGCTTTATCATGTCTTAAATTAAAATAAATAGAAAAATTAGCATTCTCCTGTATTTAGGTAATGTGGTCTTAGCACTATCCAAGAATGACCTTAAGAGATCATTAGTCCTGCTAACTATACATAAGGAATAAGAGATAAAATATTAATTATAATAACAAAAAATCAAATGAGAAATCATTGTGTTTGGCAGAAATTCACCACTTGATATGTCAGAAACTGCAAACTAGGAGCTTATAGGCAAACTCTGGCCTTTAACCTTGATTGTTTGACCAATTAATGTTTTATTTTTTATAAATTGAAGTAACTATAAACATTAAAAATATGGGACATTTCAAAGAAAAATCCAGATTTTCAGATTCTCTCAAAAATTTAAAAAACTTGACAGTGCCAGGATTGCATTTTTCAATGGTAGCAATTCATAGGAGTTGAGTTGTTGTCCCTTTGGGAAGATTACACTCTGCGTAGGCACAGCAGGGTCTCTCAGGGTGGGCTGGTAAACCAGAGACCCAGGAAGAATCGATGCTGTAGTTGAAGTCCAAAGACTATCTTCCAGCTAGGATGAGGTCGTTTTTTTTGTTCTATACAGGCCTAAATTGATTGGATAAGGCCTGCCCACATTAGGGAGGGCAATTTGCTTTACTCAAAGTCCATAGATTGAAATTATAATCTTAACAAAAAACACCTTTATAAAAAAAAAACCCACAATGATATTTGAATGCATGTCTGGGCACCATCGCTCAGCCAAATTGACACATAAAATTAACTATCACATTACATAAAACTTCAAAAGAGAGTTTCCTAAAATCTCCCACAGAAGCAGCATCTGGCCTAAGTGTGCCCCGTACCTCTCAGAAAGTGGCCCCAGGCCTGCCACTAGCAGCAGCCAGACTTGGTTCACAGCTTGGCCTTACCAGGCACCTCCAAGACCAGCACAAGTAACAGCCAACTGCAGATCCCTTTGTCACTCATGCCAAGTGTCCCCAGGCAGAATACAGGTGGCAGCTGATCTTGGCCTGCACCTTCCAGGAGGTCTCAGAGCCATAACAATCAGTAGACAGTTTCAGACCATGTCAAAGTATCAGAACCCAACCACCTCCATAAGTGACACACTCAAGGGGCAAACTCAGAGGGCACCAGAGCCCCACTGAAGTGAGTTCTGCTCAGTGGAGCAAGCCCCTGCACAGCTGATCCTCCATGGTTGTCAGAAGTCAGTGGTTGATGGTCACAGCCAGTCATCACAGCCGATCGGCCTGAGGATAAATGCCTCCCATTGACATGCCAACAGCAATCAAGGCTCAGCTACACCAGGAAGGTGTTCAAAGCCCACAAAAGGCCACACCTAGAGTGCTTAGTTCAGATGACTGGGGAGGCTGTGTCACTAGACCCTACAGAACACCTACTACCTAAGGCCATTCTACCAAGCTTGTAGGACAAAGCAGATCTACCTAATACATAGAAACAAACACAGTGTGGCTGCCAAAATGAGGAGACTAGAAAATATGTCCCAAATTAAAGAACAGAAAGAAACTCCAGGAAAAGAAACAAGATGGAGATAAGCCATACACTAGATGCATAGTTAGAAACACTGGTTATAAGGGTGCTCGGTGAACTTAGGGAAAGAGCAGATGAACTTAGTGAGAACTTCAACAGAGATAGGAAACACAAAAGCAGAAGTAGAAAGCATAAAAATAATCAGTCAGAAATAAAGAATAAATTAATCGAGATGAAGAATATATGACAGGGAATCAACAGTGAAGTAGATGAAGCAGAGAATTAAATCAGAGGTTGGGAAGATAAGGAAGCAGAACAGCCAATCAGAAGAGCAAAAAGAAAATAATCCCAAAACATGAGGATAGTGTTAGGAGCTCTGGGACAACTTCAAGCATATTAACATTCGTATCATGAAGGTGCTGCACAGAGAAGAGAGACAGCAAGAAATTGGAAAAACAAAAGAAAAGAAAACACATTTAAAAAATAATGACAGAAAACTTCCCTAACTTGGTGAAGGAAATAGACAAGTATAGGAAGCACAGAGTCCCAAACAAGACGAACCCAAAAAGGTCCACACCAAGACACTTTGAAAGCCAGAAGGGAGTGGCAAGAAATGCTCAAAGTGATGAAAAGGAAGGGCCTATAACCAAGATTCCTTTACCCAGCAAAGCTATCGTTTAGAATCAGAGGACAGATAAAAAACTTCCCAGACAAGCAAAAGCTAAAGGAATTCATCATCACCAAACCAGTATTATATGAAATGTTAAAGGGTCTTCTTTAAGAAGAAAAAAGATTAAAAAAATATATATAAACAACAAAATGGCAATAAAAACAAATCTATCAACAATCGAATCTAAAACAAAATGAACAAACAGAACAGAAACAGACTCATAGATACAGAGAACATTTGACAGTTGCTAGAAGGGGAGGGAGTTTGAGGGGATGATTGGCAGAAAAGGCAAAGGGACTAAGAAGTAGAAATTGGTTGTTATAGAACAGTCATGGGGTTGTGTAGTACAGCACAGGGAATATAATCAATAATATTATAATAACTATGTATGGTGTCAGATGGGTGTGAGGTTCGTTGGGATGATCACTTAGTAAGTTATGTAATGTCTAATCACTGGACTGTACACCTGAAACTAATATAACAATTTATGTCTACTGTGATTGAAAAATAAAAAAAATATTTAAAAACTTTAACAATTAAGGAAGTAACGGTAGAGATGGAGGAATGGCATGAGAAAGACATAGTTTATTTATTCTGAAAAACATCAGTTGGTCATGTTGCTTGAACTCGAAGATTCAAGAAGAATAATCACATTGAAAAAATGCTGCCTTCTTAAATAAAGTTGAGATTAACAAAAAGTGGCACTGAAATGAATCTCCTGATATGGAGGTAATTTGGGTCATATGCCCAATTAGGAAGCCAAAGGTGACTTCAGAACAGCTCTTTGAATCTCCTTTTATTATATGGAGACTGATTCATTGCCCATTTCATAAATGTATTCTTATCCAATGAAAATTAAATGACTTAACACATTTTGACTTCTACGAAAATCACCAAGAAACTTAGACTCAGCTTTACACCCAATCATACCCACTCTAATAGCTGTCTTCTCCTATTAATAGCTTTTAAGAGACAGGAAGACATAGTAGTTCAAAGTACAGATTCTGAAACTAAATTGCTTATAATCAGATTGCAGTTAGCACTTCAGAAATATGTGACCTTAGGAAAGTTATTTAATCTTTGTTTGAATTTTTCTTGAAAACAAAAAGGTTTCTATTAATGAAATATGAGATAACATGTATGTACTTAAAACAGAGCCTAACACATAATAAATATGTGAGTTTTTTGCTTTATTATCACCCTTATAAAACTCTTTGTAGCACTTTTACTCAGTAAATTGTGCCCTGCTAATTTTTAAAGTGGCATCAAAATATTTTTAGAAAACAATAATGAGTGTCTCCAGAGATTGGACATTTATTTTTCTTTGGATGTAGAGAGAAGAGAATTGTCTCAAGACAGGAAAGGAAGAAGACATGGGAAGTGAAGACACTGTCTTTAGACAGTTTGTAGAGGAAGTTTGTACAAAGAGAAGGGATACAGGCAATGTGACGTGAGTGAAGAGAAACTAAAGATTTCTCCTTATATTTGTGTGTGTTATCTACTGCCACAAAACAATATTAGAACGAACTTACTGCCTTCAACAAGACACACTTCTTATCTCAGGGGGTCGGGAGTCCAGAAATGACCTGGCAAGACCCCGTGTTTCAGAGTTTCATATAGGTGTCAGCCAGGGCTGCGGTCTTATCTGAGGTTTGAACAGGAAATGATCTGCTCACGTGATTGTTGGCAGCATTCAATTCTTTATGCTGCCACAATCAGGGCCTCTGTTCCCTGTTCCCTGCTGGCTGTTTTCTAGAAACTATCTTCTCCTTGTCATTGGCTTTCTTTGTACAGCAGCCCCCAATGTGGCTTCTTGCTTCTTCAAAGCCAGCAAAGAAAAGAGTTTGAGAGTTCTAGCAATTACATAATGTAGGACCTTATACAATGCCATCCCCCACACATAACCACGCATGTGCTGTCCCCTTTGTCATATTCTATTAGTTAGAATTCATGGATCCTGACCATACTCAAAAGGAAGGGTTGACACAAAGTCAGCAATACCTGGAGGCAGAAATCTTGGGGGCCACCATAGAGTATGCCTGCCTCATAATACTAATATGCTTTCTTCTGTTCAACAGTTTGAATCACATATGAGTTACATTTCTCTCTCTTTCTCTTTGGCCAACGGGGTGCCAAAAGACAAAATTTTTACTGAGTTTTAGAAACTATATAAAGCCAAATAGTCTGTGTATCTGCAGTGTAAACACCCCCCTCAGATTGGCCTTCTCTATGAAATGTTAACTGTTGCCATTAATTTACACATCTTTTATCCATTTACTTTTTAATATGTTCCTATAATTCCTGCAAATCCTCTGTAAAATGAGACATGGAATCAATAATTATACCATAAGGACATTGTCAAAAAGAGTAGGTCAGCTCTGAAAAGTCGTGAAGTCACAATGCTGCATCAGCTTTTCTGGTTTTTCCATTAGTACTGCAGATATCCCATAGGTGAGACACGTTCCACCCTTCACCTCGATGCCATCGCCGAGCTCCCTAATTATAGCGTAAGTCATGCAAGTCAGTTACTATACTTAGGACAACTTTCACTTAATCAACAGAGATGTCCTTTCCCTTTGACTTGTACAAGGTCTTTCTAGAACCTATGCTAAGAAAGACAATGCAAGGAATACGATCCCATTGTGGATTAGAATTCATAAGAGCAGTGTTTCAGCTCATAACACGCCTTCTATAAATATGCGCATGATTCAGAGCAGTGGGAAAAATGACACCGTTTTAGAAATGCATTACTTAGAACCAACTTTCATAATGTAGGAAACATTTTAGAAAACTATTCCTTAAGTTTGGTCAATATAAGCGCACATTTTTAAAAGCATTTTGTGTTAACATTATCAAGTACATTTTTATCTCATGTTTTTCACGTGTTTTATTCAAGTCATAGGACTAAAACACCATAAGAACAATTAACATCTTTGAGGTCACGTGTAACTTTTATGTCAGCTCCTTTTAGCAGTTTTTGTTTCCCAGTGAGTTAATAATTTTATACTATGAGAAAAGGAGGAAAACACTAGAGCATGCTTTCATCCTATATTTTTCTAACCTAAAGAAAACAAATAAGTGCACTAATTTTTTTCTGGTGGTAACTTTGCTCACTCATAGAGTAGAATGAGTCTCTGACATTCCATGCAAGCAGTAGCTGTGTTTCATAATAGTGATTGCGAGCTTCTCCGAGATTATTCAGATGTATGGGTTGTTCAACTCAGTTTACACAGAGGCAAATTAAAGATGATTTCAATTCTTTCTTTCTTGGTAAACTACAATTTCTTAATAGTCAGTCAACAGCCAGTCCCAATCACGGTGTCTCCAGCGTGGCACAAGCACCTGGACTCAGTGATCTGTACAGAACGTTGAGTGTCCCTGTGACTTTAAGAGGCAAGATTTATGTGCATGCTAAATCTAGGTGTCTTTTGAAAAGGAAAACACCACAAAAAGACACTACACGGCTACCCCAGAGGGTCAATGTGGTGTGGAGGTAATGAGGGGGTCCACTATAAACCCAGACATACCTGCTTTGGAAAGTTAATCTCACTACCTGCACTTCACATGGGACTGTTTGTCAGCAGCTTGCTTTCTGTTCATTATAACTCTCATATTCAGGAAGGAGAATTGGCCAAACTGGTAATATAAATGCATTGTATGCTCTCCCCTCCCTCTTTATGATTAATTCTACCAGTGGTACAAATTTGCATGAATGAATGTCAGTGTGTTTTCTGCCCTGAACATTTCCTGCTGGCTTCAGTTCAGCCCTGCTGACATTTATTACAAATAATAGCTAAATATTCCTGATTTAATAGCTGCAGTGGTCCCACATCTGAAGGTGATGTCTGTAATAAAAGCAGACAAGACGAGCTTATAACAAATACTAATCAGATTGTGTTTGCACACATAATGGATAAGCTTCACAGATATACCCACAAAATGCAATGGTTGTTTTTAAATGCAGCTGCTAGAAGTCACAGTTCAAGAGCATATTGGTTGCTTTATTTCTTTTTCATTTCCCTTCTTCCTCTATCTCCTTAAAGTACCAAAGGTCCCTGAGCACAATCAAGATTGAATATTATCCCCTTTTTTATCTGGAAAAATGGGACACTAAACACAGAATACTGGCTGTGTCCTTTTATTCATCTTTTGTTGCTCCTTCTAAACAAAGGGCATTGTCCCCTGATAAATTCCATTTTCTCCCTCTTATTCAAAGACAGTTTACACACTAGCCACGGTGATTCTCACACAATGCAGGGACTGCCAAAGATACAAAATAACTTTCAAAGTTCTTTCAACCTGTTGACCCAGGTGTCCCTTCTGAAAGATATAAACTAGCTTTCCACACCTCTCACAATTGATAAAGGAGTCTATAAAACCCGAGATTACAAAAAGAAGACATGCAGTGCCTACTAAAGGCAGGTTTTAAAAGCCTTTGGAGATAAAAGGTGCTTTTCCCTTTATCCGACCAAAACTTGCACAAGCCTCCATATGAAAATTGAAGGAGGTCAAGTTAGCATTGTCTTTCCCTTGACATTTAAACAGTTAGGAATTTTACTCACTCGGCATTAATTGTGAATAATTTTCTGAAAATAGACTTTTTAAAAAAATTTTTTGCAGTTTTCCTCCCAGAGCAGAACTACGCAGAATATTGTAAAGTGAGGTGATTACAGCCATCAAATTTTTTTAATGTTTCATTGAGATATATTACTTGATCGGCAGACAATGTCTGCAGTGTGTACATTGACTTGGGAGCAAACTTGGGAGCAAAAGTCATAATCACAAAGTGTTGTAAGATCTTCCGCAATGATAACCCCCCAAAATATACTTCTTGAAGTTTAAGCGCCATGGACGGAGGCATAAGGTAAGGGTTGAGTATTTTGTTGGAGGCCCAACATCATGTCCTATTCTACAAAACCACCTGGGGGTGTCCCCAGCTATAGATTCTCGCTCCGGCCCTCCTCTGATTCCTCCAGCAGTCCAGTGTCAAAAAGGTGAGCACCGGGGTCTCAGGCCCACCAGTGCTTCTTCTCAAACCCTGCACTGCCAACACTACTGCCTGAGCGCCCAACAATTGTTGCATGTGAGTAAAGATTTTGACGGAAGATCCAACAAAATTTTTATAATGTGATATTCAGAAAGATATTGAAATTGTTCACTTCGTCCCATTAGATTGCACAGTTTCCTACTTGAAATTTGTTTGTTGGTTGTGATTTTCAAAATAACTAGAGAATAAGGCAAATTGTATCCACATTGGCCAAGGGTAGAGAGTATCCTCATTTTACAGATGAGAACACTGACACCGTGGTGGTTGACGTAACTTGCCAAAAGTCACACAGTGATTTAGTACTGAATTTGTAATTGTCATCCCTGTAAGTGCTGGGTCAGCGCTTATACCATGAAACTATTCTCCATTCGCCCCTGTCTCACATGTTCGCTTCTGGTTCATGACAACCAATCACTTTGTTTCATCTGTCCTGCACTGCAAGGTATAGTCAGTGCATTCGCTGGATTCTCAGCCTATTAGATCTATGTATCATTTTTCTACGTGCTATGTGGCTGCCTGTCACTTGACGGTATCACTCGTTTCTATGCCCTTTGTCTCTCTGGATGAGAAATCTTGCTTAACAAACAAACAATTCATATACACTCCTTCAGTGCTAAGTATAACCTTTTTGTGGCCAGCCTTTAGTAGCTGGGCATTCAAGCACAACGTTTTCTATTTTTCTCCCATTTTTGTCACTAACAATATGCTCCTTCCAGAGATCCACTTCATTTGCTTAGTATATTGTGTTTAGATTTCTTTGTCTCCCACTATTTGCCTTGACAAATATTCAGCTTCACCTAAATATCCATTCTAGTTCTGGGTACATCTTTTATCAATCTGTTTTAGTAACTGTGCCCTTGCTATGCTCTGGGCTGGGAATATCTTTCCCTATCCCATTTCGGTTCTATTCAGATGCTGCTTCTTCTTTGAGCCTTTTCCTGACTATCGGCCAGAAGATTTCTTTCTGTTCTGAGCACCTAATGCCCTTCTTGTCACTTCTATTCTCAAAGCACTTATATACTGGGCTACCTGTATTACAGTTATATACACTAGGTGCCCTAGACCATGTCTTTTATAATCCATCCTTATACTACACAGCACACAACACAGGGCCTTACTCTTCATTGAAAAAAACGCTATATGTGTATGTATGTATGAATGTGTGTGTGTGTGTTTTTAAGGCTATATATATGTGTGTGTGTATATATATATATATATCCTTAGCAAAATAAGGTTCTTTTATCATAAAAACAATACACCTTTACAACTCTATGTCAAAACTAAAATGAAACATATGCTATTTTAATTTTCTAAGAGCTATATGAAAACTGAATAAGAAGCAAAATAAAGTTTATATTCTAGCATACTGTATTTAATAGAAGCTGTGGGCCTGATACCAAGGGGTTAAATGAGGGAAGCAGGAATCATAAGCAGGCAACCAATCAAAGGAGTGACCCTCTTGGAGGAAGGGGGGTACCTGGCTGAGGGGGCTGATGGTGTAAGTCCCAATCTGAGCCCCAAAGCCAAAAATCAGGAGCTGATGTCCAATGTCCAAGGATGGGAGAAGATGGGATATCTCAGCATAAGTAGAGAACACAAATTCATTCTTTGCCTTTTTGTTCTGTTTGAGCCCTCAATGGATTGGATGATGCCCACCCACACTGGGAAGAGCCATATATGCTTTATTCAGTGCAGTGATTCAAATACTATGAATCTCTTCCAAAAATACCCTTACAGACACATTCAGAAATAATATTTTACCACTTATCTGGGAAATCCTTAGTCTTGTCAGGTAGATACATAAACTTAACCATCAGAGGAGGAAATGTATTCAGATATTTTAAATTCTAAATTGCCAGGTTCTGAGTTCTAGTTACTGTCCTCATATTTACCCAAGAAAACACTACTGATTTGGGTCTAAAAAAATTAACATAAATTTTCTAAGAGGCAACCCACCTTACTATGGGATAATCATCCAGACTTAAAATATTCTCAAACTTTAAATCATCTGGGGATCTCATTAAATTGCAGATTATCACTCAGTAAGCCAAGAGGGACCTGAATTTCTTTCTTTCTAACTAAGCACCCATGATGCATACTGGTTTCTGGGTCAAACTCTGAGTAAGGAAACCCCCTGTAATAACTAAACTGGAGCTCAACATACAGAAGAGTCATATTTTAAAATCTCGATGTAATGCATAAATTAAGTAATGTACACACATACCATATACAGACTATATAATTGGTTATGCTATCTGTAATAACATATTATTTCAGACCTTAGAATATATGTTGTTACATTTCTTTGCCAACATACAACAAACATTTTGAAGCACTTGTTTTCTGTATTTATCTCTTGCTTCTCTCTGCTTATATTCTTTTTAATAGTTCCCAAATGAGAAATGTTCACTTCACAGATTTTAATTACCTGAAATCCTTTTTTCGGTATTGATTACCAAGAGCAAAGTAGCTTTTTGCATTAGCCTTTCAAAGTGTCCAGTTTAATTTATGAATACGATATTTTTTCAGCTCAGTGTGAATAGATGACGCATACTGTTTCATACTGCCATTATAAAAAGACCATTTTAATTACCCCACCAAAATGTGCCTGGGAATGGAAAATTGTGAGAGTTCATGAACAGAACTGCCCAACGATTTGTTGGAAGAGCATCCACAAAGCAATTGTATCTGTGGTAGATAAACATTCTCTCAACTGCTGGGAAAATTTGTTTTGACATCACATTAGGATTAAATCAGTTATGCGATATTCCATAATGGCTGCCTTTATTTTGTATTTTTGAAAACAAAAGCCTGATTTTCTGGATTCTTGCTAACGGACTAAACATTGGCATAAAGCCTGGAAACATGTCAGGAGGAGGAAGGGGGCTGCTTGTGATGAGGTCATCCTGAGGCATTTGAATCCAGGGCTTCCATTATTCCAAATGCGGCAGCTATTCTGAGAAGCTTCAAGGTCACAAAACCAACACGCTGCTTGATTGCAGTCACTTCTCTGATGCCTTCAGCAAGTGTTCGCTTCTTTTTACATTTTCTGGGCTTTGAAATTCACAGGGCAACTTTTTCCCACCTCCCCCCCAATCAGAAGGCTTTCATGAAAGCCATTCTGCAAAACACAAAATCAGGGGGAAAAGAAGCTAAATCAAACTCAAAAAAAAAAAAAAAAAAACAGTGATAGAAGCCTTCAACAAAGTCCACACAGGGAATCAAACCTGCTTTTAAACAAAAATATTGACATAGCAATTTAAAATAAATACCAGCTTCATATACGGAACATTTTATTATTGGCTCCCAGGACTGCAAATGTAAGGAACACATTCTCTGAAACACTGCCAAAGGCAAACCTCTTAAAAACCAAACATTGTGACATGTTCTTAAGTAGCTTGCCATCATGTCGATTGTTGCATTTCGTATAACAACGCCTGCACGTTCATTAAGCCTACATTTTGCTATTAAGGTACATATGTTTTGCTTCTCCAAATGTCTGAAAGCAGGTGGAACCAGTCAATCGCTCTGGTGACATTGAACATTTCTACAACAATGCTGAATTCTAGCTCAGTATTTTGCATAGTCTGCCTATTATATAGAAAATGGAATTGCCAATATGTCCTTTTGTGTAAAGCTGTAAGAGCTCAGAAGATCTTAGCGAATACTGGCTATGTTGTTGCTAAGGTACATGAAGCAGATGCCTACAATTACCCTGTTAAAAAGTTTCATTGTAAAAGACCCTTCAAATAAAGCACTGCTGCTGGTAATTGCACATTAATTGGCTTCATTTCTCTCTGAAGGTCTAGCAGAGCAAGGCCCTCTGATTTGCTGCCTTCCAAAGCATACT